>OW052183.1:66696143-66821369 GCA_932526625.1 Rhingia campestris
TAGTTTTGATACTTAGTTTGTAACATAGAGAAAAAATTTTGCTACATATACCTCAAAGTACATGGATCGACTCAGAATCGCTAGCTGAGTCGAATTAGCCATGTCTGTCTGTCCGTCCGTCCGTCCGTCCGTCCGTCCGTCCGTCTGTCTGTTCGTCAGCGGTTTTTGGGCCTTAAATTTTGAGCTAGGATAATGAAATTTGGTATATAGGATCCTCGTCCGTGCCACCAGAACAAGTGTAAACATTTTTAAAATCCGCCCACTGCCACGCCCCCTTTTTAGGAAAACTTATTTTTTGGCCAAACCGTAAGGAATTTCAAAAAAGTGTCTGAGTAGCATATTTAGACAATCCTAATATCTATATTTCGTTCATACAAAGTTTTTTGCCACGCCCACTTTTTGGGGGCGTTTTTAGTAAAAAACGCTTTTTGTCCAAATTTTAAAACTTTCGAAAAAAATTTTGATGCAAATACTTCCGAAATGGTAATATAAACATTTTGTCCATAGATCATTTTCACCTACGCCCACATTTTGGGGGCGTTTTCTTACAAAAACCGTTTGTATACCCCATCCCAAGGCATTAGCAATAGAAATACGAACCACACAAGATTTTGAGAAACTGTCTGAGCAATATATTGTGACAATGTCATTTTCTGTATTTCATTGCCATAAGGCCTATATTTTGAGGATATTAATTTAAAGGATGGGATGGGATAGGGTATTCAACGATCCGCATAGCGGATTGTAGCCTCTCATATGTTTTATGATGAAAGTGGGTTCATCACCACGATTATGAATTAATAAACTATGATTAATAATAATTTATTGGAATAGGGACTCACCTCTAGTATTTGTGTCACTACTGCCCCAGCTGGTGTTACGAGCATTAGCGTCGCATCGTATAAGTAGGTCCCAATTTCTCGCTTCACTATGTCGGACGAGGTCTTTGATAGCATTGGGAGGAGGTGGAGCTTCCGAGTTGTATGGCATGTAAGCTGAGGAGAGAATCAACAGATTTGAGTCTTTCCTTTCCCACATGACTGCTGCTAGATCATCGTAGCTGAGTTGAGGTAGAAAAAAAAACATTAATACTTTTCCTAGTCATGACGCAGCTACGACAATTGCCGTTGGTGCTTTTATTATAAAAAAACATATGAGAAGGCTACAATCCGCTGTGCGGATCGTTGAATACCCTATCCCATCCTATCCATAAAACTAAAATCCCCAAAAAGGGGGCATGGCTAAAAACACGATTTGGATAAAATAGAAAAAATGATATAGTGACAACAAATTCTTCAGACTGCTTACAAAACAATTTTACGGTTCTACAACAGACAAGGTTTTCTCCTGCATATGTTATGGGGTAGTGTATAAAAATGGTTTTTATATAAAAACGCCCCCAAAAAGTGGGCGTGGGTTAAAATGGTATATAGACGAAATGTTCATATTAATAATGTTAATGATTCTGCATCAACATTTTTTTCGAAAAATTTAAAATTTGACCGAAAGCAGTTTTTAATTGAAAACGCCCACAAAAAGTGGGCGTGGCAAAAAACTTTATATGGACGAAATATAGATATTAATATTGTCTAAATATGTTGTTCAGAAACTTTTTCAAAGTTCCTTACGGTTTGGTCAAAAACTGAGTTTTTCTTAAAAGGGGGCGTGGCAGTGGGCGGATTTTAAAAATTTTTACACTTGTTCTGGTGACTCGGCCAAGGATCCTATATACCAAATTTCATTATCCTAGCTCAAAATTTAAGGCCCAAAAATCGGTGACGAACAGACAGACGGACGGACGGACGGACGGACGGACGGACAGACAGACATGGCTAATTCTACTCAGCTAGCGATTCTGAGTCGATCCATATACTTTGAGGTATATGTAGCAAAATTATTTCTCTATGTTACAAACTATGTATCAAAACTAATATACCCCCCTATGGGATAGGGTATAAAAATGTTAAAATCAAGGGGTGCAATGTCGACTTGGTGTTTGGCTAGGTGGAGAAGAAGGTTGGCGCTGGCCGCTCTACTGTGATAGAGATTTAGTTGAAGCACCTTCATCGGATTTGGCAGTACTGGGTCGGGGTGCAATTTGACCACCTACCCACCACCTTCTCTAGGTTACAAACTATGTATCAAAATGAGAAGGCTACAATCCGCTGTGCGGATCGTTGAATACCCTATCCCATCCTATCCATAAAACTAAAATCCCCAAAAAAGTGGGCATGGCTAAAAACACGATGTGGATAAAATAGAAAAAATGATATAGTGACAACAAATTCTTCAGACTGCTTACAAAACAATTTTCGGTTCTTCAAAAGACAAGGTTCTCTCCTGCATCTGTTATGGGGTAGTGTATAAAAATGGTTTTTATATAAAAACGCCCCCAAAAAGTGGGCGTGGGTTAAAATGGTATATAGACGAAATGTTCATATTAATAATGTTAATGATTCTGCATCTAAATTTTTTTCGAAAAATTTAAAATTTGACCGAAAACAGTTTTTAATTCAAAACGCCCCCAAAAAGTGGGCGTGGCAAACAATTTTATATGGACGAAATATAGACATTAATACTGTCTAAATATGATGTTCAGAAACTTTTTTAAAATTCCTTACGGTTTGGTCAAAAACTGAGTTTTTCTTATAAGGGGGCGGGGCAGTGGGCGGATATAAAAAATTTATACACTTGTTCTGTAGGCAGAGACGAGGATCCCATATACCAAATTTCATTATCCTAGCTCAAAATTTAAGGCCTAAAAATCGGTGACGTACAGACGGACGGACGGACAGACAGACATGGCTTAATCGACTCAGCTAGCGATTCTGAGTCGATCCATATACTTTGAGGTATATGTAGCAAAATTATTTCTCTATGTTACAAACTTAGTATCAAAACTAATATACCCCTATGGGATAGGGTATAAAACGAGTGGTGGGTGCACGACTGGGTCGTACGCAACTTTCTCTTTCACAACGAGTTAGGCGTTAGATCAAATAGTACGCATTTTGATTAATGATATAAATAATGTCGAAATGAGTTTATACGAACGTTAACTCCGATATTTGAAGAAATCGATGTCAATGTGAATAAAATGATTTTCCGTTATTGGCCAAAACTGAAAATTCCGTTTAGTGATATTTGGGCTAAAACTAATTATGTGGAATTGCTTCAATCTGTAATAGTAGTATATATATTGAATTTCATTCAATTTGACATAATAGTTTGCGAGAAATTATCAATTTTCCTTATATGGCCTAAATGACAAAATCCGTTATATGGATTTTATCGAAAAAAACTGTGTATGCAGTTTTGTTGAAGCTAATATGGTTATAGTATATGTAAAGTTTAATCAAAATCGTAAGAGCCGTTTTCGAGAAAATTGAGGTTATGTGTAATTTTTATATGGCAGGTACCATTATTAACATGGCTAAAAGCAAACAAAAAACATATGAGAAGGCTACAATCCGCTGTGCGGATCATTGAATACCCTATCCCATCCTATCCACAAAACTAAAATCCCAAAAAAAAGTGGGCATGGCTAAAAATACGATGTGGATAAAATAGAAAAAATGATATAGTGACAACTAAATCTTCAGACTGCTTACAAAACACTTTTACGGTTCTACAAAAGACTAGGTTTTCTCCTTCATATGTTATGGGGTAGTGTATAAAAATGGTTTTTATATAAAAACGCCCCCGAAAAGTGGGCGTGGGTTAAAATGGTATAAAGACGAAATGTTCATATTAATAATGTTAATGATTCTGCATCAAAAAATTTTTCGAAAAATTTAAAATTTGACCGAAAACAGTTTTTTATTGAAAACGCCCCCAAAAAGTGGGAGTGGCAAGAAACATTATAGGAACGAAATATAGATTTTACGATTCTCTAAATATGCTGTTCAGACACTTTTTTAAAATTCCTTACGGTTTTGCCAAAAATTACGTTTTTCTAAAAGGGCGGATTTCAAAAATTTTTACACTTGTTCTGGTGACTCGGGCAAGGATCCTATATACCAAATTTCATTATCCTAGCTCAAAATTTAAGGCCCAAAAATCGGTGACGAACAGACAGACGGACGGACGGACACACAGACGGACGGACGGACGGACAGACAGACATGGCTAATTCGACTCAGCTAGCGATTCTGAGTCGATCCATATACTTTGAGGTATATGTAGCAAAATTATTTCTCTATGTTACAAACTATGTATCAAAACTAATATACCCCCCTATGGGATAGGGTATAAACATATGAGAGGCTACAATCCGCTGTGCGGATCGTTGAATACCCTATCCCATCCCATCCTTAAAATTAATATCCTCAAAATATAGGCCTTATGGCGATGAAATACAGAAAATGACATTGTCACAATATATTGCTCAGACAGTTTCTCAAAATCTTGTGTGGTTCGACAAAAAACAACGTATTTCTATTGCTAATGCCTTGGGATGGGGTATACAAATGGTTTTTGTAAGAAAACGCCCCGAAAGTGTGGGCGTAGGTGAAAATGATCTATGGACAAAATGTTTATATTACCATTTCGGAAGTATTTGCATCAAAATTTTTTTCAAAAGTTTTAAAATTTGGACAAAAAGAGTTTTTTACTAAAAACGCCCCCAAAAAGTGGGCGTGGCAAAAAACATTGTATTAACGAAATATAGATATTAGGATTGTCTAAATATGCTTTTCAGACTTTTTTTTGAAATTCCTTACGGTTTGGCCAAAAAATAAGTTTTCCTAAAAAGGGGGCGTGGCAGTGGGCGGATTTCAAAAATTTTTACACTTGTTCTGGTGGCACGGACGGGGATCCTATATACCAAATTTCATTATCCTAGCTCAAAATTTAAGGCCCAAAAACCGCTGACGAACAGACAGACGGACGGACGGACAGACATGGCTAAATCGACTCAGCTATCGATTCTGAGTCGATCCATATACTTTGAGGTATATGTAGCTAAATTATTTCTCTATGTTACAAACTATGTATCAAAACTAATATACCCCTATGGGATAGGGTATAAATATAGCTGTTGCTACTGTACGGGCTGATTTGTCAGGAATTGGTATAGTGGTAAGGTATTTGGTTAGATCGCACATTAAAGTAACAGCATACTTATTACCTTGGGCAGAAGTTTGAAGTGGACCAATTGTATCTATGATAACAATATCCATTGATTTTTGTGGTGTAGGAGTGAGAAACATTTCTTCGACTGTACTTGGTTTTACCTTTGATAGATGACAGACTTTACATTTTTTTACATACGCCGCGACGTCTCGCGTCATATTTTTCCAATAGAATGCTTTACGCAGCTTAGCGTATAGCTTCTTTTGGCCGCAATGTCCTCCTATCAGTGGATTATCATGAAATTGTTGTAGCAATGTTAGCTTTTCCTCATCATTTACAATTTTCTTTGGTTGATTAATGAGAGTCACATGTAAATTCTTAAGAATTCTAGCGCCTACTTCTTTCAATTGGTTAACCGTAAAATATTTGAAAAACGTGTCATTCAATGGCCATTGTAGTTTAAGAATCGATCGGTCGTTGGCTTCTTTTTGTAGCCTCGAAAGAATACCCTCAATGTACTTTTCGTTAACCACCATATTCGGAATCCTGAAACTAAATATTTTTTTGAAATTACTTATAATTTCAATCTCGTTTTTCTGCGCGCTACTTTTCGTCCTAATTCTTGGAATTTTTTTTGTAAATCCAGTTTCAAAATCTTCGTAAATAAATACATCTTTATTTTTCATTTCGTCAGAAGCTTTACATGCTTTGTTTTCATGTTGTTGGCGTCTAGTCTTTGATCTAGTTGTTATTAACACTTTTGGTGCTTGTAATGTTATTTCTTTTAATTCGTCTATTGTAATACGTGATAATGCATCGGCAGAAACATTTGATTTACCGCGAATGTACTCTATTGTAAAATTATATTCTTCCAACTCCAAACGTTTTCTAGTTAGTTTGGATGATGGATCTTTCATACTAAATAGATGCACAAGGGGTCTATGGTCTGAAAAAAAAGTGAAGTGGGTGCCGTAGATATACGGACGACAGTGTTTAATTGCATAATAAATTCTTAGTAGTTCCAATTCAATAATGGGCTTGTTCTGTTCAGCTTTTGTAAAGGCTCGGGAGAAAAAGTGGATTGGAAGGTCGTTTCCTTTGTGTACCTGACTAAGGACTGCGCCGCATCCTAGTTTTGATGCATCCGCCGTCACAACGAATTCTTTTTTAAAATCTGGGTATTGTAGGATTTTAGGTTTTAATAATTCTAATTTGAGCCGTTGGAAAGATAATTCACAAGATTCATCCCAAATGAATTCTACCTGTTTTCTACTTAATTTATTAATTGGTGCCGCCAAGATGGCAAAATTCTGTATGAATCGTCTATAGTAATTCATAAAAGCCACGAAGCGTCTTGCTGAATCTTTATCAGTTGGTCTGGGGTATTTTTTTATCACTTCCGCTTTACATTCATCTGGTAAAAGACCATCTGCTGTGCATTTGTGACCAAGAAATGTTACCTCTGTTTTGAAAAAATTACATTTTTGTGGGTTAAGCTTTAAATTGAATTGGAGGCAAACATCGAATACGCTTTTGAGGTTGTTGAGATGGTGTTTTTCGCTGCAACCAATGACTATTATATCGTCTACGTAAAGGAACGCTTGGTCTGGAGAAATACCAGCGCAAGCTATATACATCATGCGTGAAAAGGAATTAGGAGCAATATTTAAACCAAACGGTAATACTTTCCAGCGAAAAGCACCTTGTTCAGTACTAAATGAAGTGATGTCTCGCTGTCTTGATGCAAAGGGATTTGCCAGAACCCGGAAAATAAGTCAAGTGTTGAAAAGTACTTAGCTCGGCCAAGAGCGTCCAAGATTGTGTCTATGCGTGGTAGTGGAAATTTATCTGCGATTAACTTTTTGTTTACTAGTCTGTAATCAATGCACAATCTCATTCGCTTAGTATCACCTTTTTATACCCTATCCCATAGGGGGGTATATAAGTTTTGATACTTAGTTTGTAACATAGAGAAATAATTTTGCAACATATACCTCAAAGTATATGGATCGACTCAGAATCGCTAGCTGAGTCGAATTAGCCATATCTGTCTGTCCGTCCGTCCGTCCGTCTGTTCGTCAGCCGTTTTTGGGCCTTAAATTTTGAGCTAGGATAATGAAATTTGGCCTATATTTTGAGGATATTAATTTAAAGAATGGGATGGGATAGGGTATTCAACGATCCGCATAGCGGATTGTAGCCTCTCATATGTTTATACCCTATCCCATAGGGGGTATATTAGTTTTGATACTTAGTTTGTAACATAGAGAAATAATTTTGCTACATATACCTCATAGTATATGGATCGACTCAGAATCGCTAGCTGAGTCGAATTAGCCATGTCTGTCTGTCCGTCCGTCCGTCCGTCCGTCTGTCTGTTCGTCAGCGGTTTTTGGGCCTTAAATTTTGAGCTAGGATAATGAAATTTGGTATATAGGATCCTCGTCCGTGCCACCAGAACAAGTGTAAACATTTTTGAAATCCGCCCACTGCCACGCCCCCTTTTTAGGGAAACTTATTTTTCGGCCAAACCGTAAGGAATTTCAAAAAAGTGTCTGAGTAGCATATTTAGACAATCCTAATATCTATATTTCGTTCATACAAAGTTTTTTGCCACGCCCACTTTTTGGGGGCGTTTTTAGTAAAAAACTCTTTTTGTCCAAATTTTAAAACTTTCGAAAAAAAATTTGATGCAAATACTTCCGAAATGGTAATAATAACAAAAAACTTTGTCAATAGATCATTTTCACCTACGCCCACATTTTGGGGGCGTTTTCTTAAAAAAACCATTTGTATACCCCATCCCAAGGCATTAGCAATAGAAATACGTTGTTTTTTGTCGAACCACACAAGATTTTGAGAAACTGTCTGAGCAATATATTGTGACAATGTCATTTTCTGTATTTCATCGCCATAAGGCCTATATTTTGAGGATATTAATTTAAAGAATGGGATGGGATAGGGTATTCAACGATCCGCATAGCGGATTGTAGCCTCTCATATGTTTTTTTAATAATTTATCTACTTGTGAGTTGATTTCAGATTTCTGAGAGTGAGGTAAACGGTAATTTTTTACATACACTGGGTTTTGATCATTTATGCGCAGTTTCTGTTCATAAAAGTTGTTCACTGTCATTTTGTCAGTTTCAAGGGCAAAAATTGATGAATATTGACTACACAAATCTAATAATTTGGGTTGTATATGGACTGGCATTTTATTTTTTTAACGTATCGAGAACGTTTTGTGTTCTTTGGTCGGTATTATTTGTTTTATTTATACTGTATGTAAAGTAATTATCCAAATCGTCTGTTATTAAGGTATCATTTCGAACTGTTATTGGTTTGTCGTTTACATTTATAACACGCAAAATAGGTTTGGCTGCGTCAACGATGCCTCTAGCAACGATGACACCATCAGCTAACTCTTGTGATTCGACAATCAAGGGTTTCGAGTAATTTTTAATTTGAAAACATATGAGAAGGCTACAATCCGCTGTGCGGATCGTTGAATACCCTATCCCATCCTATCCATAAAACTAAAATCCCCAAAAAAGGGAGGCATGGCTAAAAACACGATGTGGATAAATAGAAAAAATGATATAGTGACAACAAATTCTTCAGACTGCTTACAAAACACTTTAACGGTTCTACAAAAGACAAGGTTTTCTCTTGCATATATTATGGGGTAGTGTATAAAAATGGTTTTTTATATAAAAACGCCCCCAAAAAGTGGGCGTGGGTTAAAATGGTATATAGACGAAATGTTCATATTAATAATGTTAATGATTCTGCATCAAAATTTTTTTCGAAAAATTTAAAATTTGACCGAAAACAGTTTTTTATTGAAAACGCCCCCAAAAAGTGGGCGTGGCAAAAAACTTTATATCGACGAAATATAGATATTAATATTGTCTAAATATGTTGTTCAGAAACTTTTTAAAATTCCTTACGGTTTGGTCAAAAACTGAGTTTTTCTTAAAAGGGGGCGTGGCAGTGGGCGGATTTCAAAAATTTTTACACTTGTTCTGTAGGCAGAGACGAGGATCCTATATACCAAATTTCATTATCCTAGCGCAAAATTTAAGGCCTAAAAATCGGTGACGTACAGACGGACGGACGGACGGACGGACGGACGGACAGACAGACATGGCTTAATCGACTCAGCTAGCGATTCTGAGTCGATCCATATACTTTGAGGTATATGTAGCAAAATTATTTCTCTATGTTACAAACTAAGTATCAAAACTAATATACCCCCCTATGGGATAGGGTATAAACAACGATAGGTTTCACATCTAGCTGGTATAACAAAACCGTTCTTTGACGGACCGGAATGAAGAGGAAGTTTAAAGAGTGTATTGCCCAACAAGAATGTAATATTCATATGGTTGTAATTAATGTTGCATTTATGCTTTCTTAAAAAGTCTTTACCTAAAATGCCGTCGGATGGCACATTGAAATTATTGTTAACGACATGGAAGTGCTGCGGTATTTCGAAATTATATCCTATGAGATAGGTGTTAATGGTACCCATGGTAGAAATAGACTCTTCTGTTATACCTTTTATATTAATCTTCTTGTCTACGTCAATTTTGCAATTATTTTGTAAAGATTCAAGTTTTATCAATGAAATGTCAGCTTGGGTGTCTATCAGTAATGTGGAATGTCCTTTTGCGTCACTACATCTTAACTCAATGAAGTCGGAGTAATTGGGATTTAAGGTGTAGATGTAAGTGTTGTTTAATTGTCTGCATCCCCCAGATGACGATCCTGAGGTGTGTTCTCGTTTTCCGTATAACGCACGTTGCGTTGACTTAAATTGTTAGTGTTTCTATAATTTTCTCTACCGCTATTGTCCCTACCTCTAAAATTGTTGTTCCTATTGTTGCCTCGATAACTATTGTTATACCCTATCCCATAGGGGGGTATATTAGTTTTGATACTTAGTTTGTAACATAGAGAAATAATTTTGCTACATATACCTCAAAGTATTTGGATCGACTCAGAATCGCTAGCTGAGTCGAATTAGCCATGTCTGTCTGTCCGTCCGTCCGTCCGTCCGTCTGTCTGTTCGTCAGCGGTTTTTGGGCCTTAAATTTTGAGCTAGGATAATGAAATTTGGTATATAGGATCCTCGTCCGTGCCACCAGAACAAGTGTAAAAAATTTTGAAATCCGCCCACTGACACGCCCCCTTTTTAGGAAAACTTATTTTTTGGCCAAACTGTAAGGAATTTCAAAAAAGTGTCTGAGTAGCATATTTAGACAATCCTAATATCTATATTTCGTTCATACAAATTTTTTTGCCGCGCCCACTTTTTGGGGGCGTTTTTAGTAAAAAACTCTTTTTGTCCAAATTTTAAAACTTTCGAAAAAAATTTTGATGCAAATACTTCTGAAATGGTAATATAAACGTTTTGTCCATAGATCATTTTCACCTACGCCCACATTTTGGGGGCGTTTTCTTACAAAAACCATTTGTATACTCCATCCCAAGGCATTAGCAATAGAAATACGTTGTTTTTTTGTCGAACCACAAAAGATTTTGAGAAACTGTCTGAGCAATATATTGTGACAATGTCATTTTCTGTTTTTCATCGCCATAAGGCCTATATTTTGAGGATATTAATTTAAAGGATGGGATGGGATAGGGTATTCAACGATCCGCATAGCGGATTGTAGCCTCTCATATGTTTTCGATAGTTATTATTTCGATACGTATTGTTGCTCTGTTGATTAAATCGATTGGAACTGTTTGAATTATGTACGTAATTATTTTGGCTTCTATAGTTCCTAAAATTATTATGGTTGTTTGATTGAAAGGATAGAACTTGATGATCTTGAATTTCTGTCGCTGTTTCGACGACAAGCTTTGCAATAGCTTCTTTCGGGGACGAAAATGATGAAGATGCTAGAATCGATTTGACTAGATTTGAAGTAGTATTCACCGTACACATATCAATGGTTCTCTCTATAGCCATTTCCTGAGCTTTTTTTAAAGGCAACCCTTTGAAAACCAAAGCCCTTTGAAAGGCGTCGGCTAAGTCTTCTGCTTGGTGCGAAAAATCTTGCATATTGTTTTTGTTAGCTTTCAAAGCCAACATCCTGCCTACAACGACTTTAGATGAATCCGGTTTAATACAGTTTTTCAAAGTGGTTTTAATCTCTTCTAATGTCGTAGGATTTAAGGGAATGCACTCTAGTGCCTTTCCTTCGACATTTGTCAAAATGAACTTTAATAAGAGGTTCATTTGGTTTGAATTAGCTACACTCTCCAATAGATCGACAGCGCTTATAAATGGAGTGAGTGATAATGGATCGCCAGCATAATTATTTTTGTTTATTGTTTGTGCTGCCAAACGGAGCAATTCCATATTTGATATTTCATTTGCCATTTTCGTATATTTTGATGGCGCCAAGTATACCTTTGAAGTTTGTGGCTGTTCTATCGGGAGTTCTTTTGTATCTTCTTCTGAGCTTTCGCCCTCGTATTCGTTGTCTGATAATATGTCGGCACTTATGGGAACTAGTATATTGCCATTATTTTTGGGAATGCGAACCTTGCATCCGATTCTGCCAAAGCAGCGAGCTAGTTTTTCTCTGACTTCAACTAGTTTAGTGCGGACGAACGCAATTTCATCTTCAGACCAGTGTTTAATATTAGATAAACAATGATCAACTAATGCATTATATGTGCCTATAAGCTTATTTTCGTATTCTCGAAGTTTTTCTCGATTTTTTGATACTTCGCGATGGAAGGGAATTAGCTTTACGGCATTCTTATGTGCCTTTAGGAATTTGTTAAAGGTTTCATAATTTGACATGGGGAAAAAAAATATACTCGAAGTGATCTTATTACTACGGGTTAAAAAAATGCACAAAACGAAAAAGAAAATATGATATTGGATATTTTTTTTTATTGTTAAATTTTTGTTTTTATAGTCTTTAAACGTGGATTGTAGCATCACCGTCTCGTATTATGTTTGACGAAAGTCGATTCTGGAAAGCTATTCTTTGAGTGAATTTTTTTTTCAAAGAATAGCGATATCCTTTGTACACTTTGAATAACAGATTCAACACGATCGCGACAAGAATGAGTCGAACTAGCCACGTTAGTTCGTCATTGTGAATATGAACGGAGTCTTCGATTTTTATGTATTTGTTTATTAACCCGGTGTTTTTTTCCTTGGTCTGGGTTCCACCCATTTTTAAAATTTGTTAATTTGATATTCAATTCACTTTTTCCGAGTCGCGGCTGTCACGGTCGCCATGTAATAATAGAAACGATGCGTCTTGTAGTGTGGTCTAAATCAGACTGAATTTTATTAAATAAATTTATTCATATGTTACAAAATAATTCTTAGTCATTCTTATATAATTCTTATATTCGATACTTAGATTCCTATAATATACTTAAATTACCTTACTCGTGCAGACAGGTATGCAGACAGGTATTTGCATAATTGCATGTCTGGCATTACAGGATGATCTACACAATTTGCCTCCGTATAGGTGTCGAATATAACTGTTGCAACTATTGCCTTTGTCTCAACGTAGACTTAACAATGACATGGTTTTCTTACACCAATTATTATCAGGACAAATTGATGCTCCTGATCTTTTAAGTGCCATTGGTTTTAATACCCGGGGAGGTTCCTCAAACCTGCGTAGATTAAATATATTACATATACCTAATCATAAACAGAACTATGGTATGCATGAGGCCATTAGTCGTATGAGTAGGGTATATAATAAATATATGAGAGGCTACAATCCGCTATGCGGATCGTTGAATACCCTATCCCATCCCATCCTTTAAATTAATATCCTCAAAATATAGGCTTTATGGCGATGAGATACAGAAAATGACATTGTCACAATATATTGCTCTGACAGTTTCTCAAAATCTTTTGTGGTTCGACAAAAAACAACGTATTTCTATTGCTAATGCCTTGGGATGGGGTATACAAATGGTTTTTGTAAGAAAACGCCCCCAAACTGTGGGCGTAGGTGAAAATGATCTACGGGCAAAATGTTTATATTACCATTGCGGAAGTATTTGCATCAAACATTTTTTCGAAAGTTTTAAAATTTGGACAAAAAGCGTTTTTTACTAAAAACGCCCCCAAAAAGTGGGCGTGGCAAAAAACTTTGTATGAACTAAATATAGATATTAGGATTGTCTAAATATGCTGCTCAGACACTTTTTAGAAATTCCTTACGGTTTGGCCAAAAAAAAAGTTTTTCTAAAAAGGGGGCGTGGCAGTGGGCGGATTTCACAAATTTTTACACTTGTTCTTGTTTTTGCCACGCCCACTTTTTGGGGGCGTTTTTAGTAAAAAAACTCTTTTTGTCCAAATTTTAAAACTTTCGAAAAAAATTTTGATGCAAATACTTCCGAAATGGTAATATAAACGTTTTGTCCATAGATCATTTTCACCTACGCCCACATTTTGGGGGCATTTTCTTACAAAAACCATTTGTATACTCCATCCCAAGGCATTAGCAATAGAAATACGTTGTTTTTTTGTCGAACCACAAAAGATTTTGAGAAACTGTCTGAGCAATATATTGTGACAATGTCATTTTCTGTTTTTCATCGTCATAAGGCCTATATTTTGAGGATATTAATTTAAAGGATGGGATGGGATAGGGTATTCAACGATCCGCATAGCGGATTGTAGCCTCTCATATGTTTTCGATAGTTATTATTTCGATACGTATTGTTGCTCTGTTGATTAAATCGATTGGAACTGTTTGAATTATGTACGTAATTATTTTGGCTTCTATAGTTCCTAAAATTATTATGGTTGTTTGATTGAAAGGATAGAACTTGATGATCTTGAATTTCTGTCGCTGTATCGACGACAAGCTTTGCAATAGCTTCTTTCGGGGACGAAAATGATGAAGATGCTAGAATCGATTTGACTAGATTTGAAGTAGTATTCACCCTACACATATCAATGGTTCTCTCTATAGCCATTTCCTGAGCTTTTTTTAAAGGCAACCCTTCGAAAACCAAAGCCCTTTGAAAGGCGTCGGCTAAGTCTTCTGCTTGGTGCGAAAAATCTTGCATATTGTTTTTGTTAGCTTTCAAAGCCAACATCCTGCCTACAACGACTTTAGATGAATCCGGTTTAATACAGTTTTTCAAAGAGGTTTTAATCTCTTCTAATGTCGTAGGATTTAAGGGAATGCACTCTAGTGCCTTTCCTTCGACATTTGTCAAAATGAACTTTAATAAGAGGTTCATTTGGTTTGAATTAGCTACACTCTCCAATAGATCGACAGCGCTTATAAATGGAGTGAGTGATAATGGATCGGCAGCATAATTATTATACCCTATCCCATAGGGGTATATTAGTTTTGATACTTAGTTTGTAACATAGAGAAATAATTTTGCTACATATACCTCAAAGTATATGGATCGACTCAGAATCGCTAGCTGAGTCGATTAAGCCATGTCTGTCTGTCCGTCCGTCCGTCCGTCCGTCCGTCCGTCCGTCCGTCCGTCCGTCTGTACGTCACCGATTTTTAGGCCTTAAATTTTGAGCTAGGATAATGAAATTTGGTATATAGGATCCTCGTCTCTGCCTACAGAACAAGTGTAAAAATTTTTGAAATCCGCCCACTGCCACGCCCCCTTTTAAGAAAAACTCAGTTTTTGACCAAACCGTAAGGAATTTTAAAAAAGTTTCTGGACAACATATTTAGACAATATTAATATCTATATTTCGTACATATAAAGTTTTTTGCCACGCCCACTTTTTGGGGGGCGTTTTCAATAAAAAACTGTTTTCGGTCAAATTTTAAATTTTTCGAAAAAAATTTTGATGCAGAATCATTAACATTATTAATATGAACATTTCTTCTATATACCATTTAAACCCACGCCCACTTTTTGGGGGCGTTTTTATATAAAAACCATTTTTATACACTACCCCATAACATATGCAAGAGAAAACCTTGTCTTTTGTAGAACCGTTAAAGTGTTTTGTAAGCAGTCTGAAGAATTTGTTGTCACTATATCATTTTTTCTATTTATCCACATCGTGTTTTTAGCCATGTCCCCTTTTTTGGGGATTTTAGTTTTATGGATAGGATGGGATAGGGTATTCAACGATCCGCACAGCGGATTGTAGCCTTCTCATATGTTTATACCCTATCCCATAGGGGGGTATATTAGTTTTGATACTTAGTTTGTAACATAGAGAAATAATTTTGCTACATATACCTCAAAGTATATGGATCGGCTCAGAATCGCTAGCTGAATCGAATTAGCCATGTCTGTCTGTCCGTCCGTCCGTCCGTCCGTCCGTCCGTCCGTCCGTCTGTCTGTTCGTCAGCGGTTTTTGGGCCTTAAATTTTGAGCTAGGATAATGAAATTTGGTATGTAGGATCCTCAACCGTGCCACCAGGACAAGTGTAAACATTTTTGAAATCCGCCCACTGACACGCCCCCTTTTTAGGAAAACTTATTTTTTGGCCAAACTGTAAGGAATTTCAAAAAAGTGTCTGAGTAGCATATTTAGACAATCCTAATATCTATATTTCGTTCATACAAATTTTTTTGCCGCGCCCACTTTTTGGGGGCGTTTTTAGTAAAAAACTCTTTTTGTCCAAATTTTAAAACTTTCGAAAAAAATTTTGATGCAAATACTTCTGAAATGGTAATATAAACGTTTTGTCCATAGATCATTTTCACCTACGCCCACATTTTGGGGGCGTTTTCTTACAAAAACCATTTGTATACTCCATCCCAAGGCATTAGCAATAGAAATACGTTGTTTTTTTGTCGAACCACAAAAGATTTTGAGAAACTGTCTGAGCAATATATTGTGACAATGTCATTTTCTGTTTTTCATCGCCATAAGGCCTATATTTTGAGGATATTAATTTAAAGGATGGGATGGGATAGGGTATTCAACGATCCGCATAGCGGATTGTAGCCTCTCATATGTTTTCGATAGTTATTATTTCGATACGTATTGTTGCTCTGTTGATTAAATCGATTGGAACTGTTTGAATTATGTACGTAATTATTTTTGGCTTCTATAGTTCCTAAAATTATTATGGTTGTTTGATTGAAAGGATAGAACTTGATGATCTTGAATTTCTGTCGCTGTTTCGACGACAAGCTTTGCAATAGCTTCTTTCGGGGACGAAAATGATGAAGATGCTAGAATCGATTTGACTAGATTTGAAGTAGTATTCACCGTACACATATCAATGGTTCTCTCTATAGCCATTTCCTGAGCTTTTTTTAAAGGCAACCCTTTGAAAACCAAAGCCCTTTGAAAGGCGTCGGCTAAGTCTTCTGCTTGGTGCGAAAAATCTTGCATATTGTTTTTGTTAGCTTTCAAAGCCAACATCCTGCCTACAACGACTTTAGATGAATCCGGTTTAATACAGTTTTTCAAAGAGGTTTTAATCTCTTCTAATGTCGTAGGATTTAAGGGAATGCACTCTAGTGCCTTTCCTTCGACATTTGTCAAAATGAACTTTAATAAGAGGTTCATTTGGTTTGAATTAGCTACACTCTCCAATAGATCGACAGCGCTTATAAATGGAGTGAGTGATAATGGATCGCCAGCATAATTATTTTTGTTTATTGTTTGTGCTGCCAAACGGAGCAATTCCATATTTGATATTTCATTTGCCATTTTCGTATATTTTGATGGCGCCAAGTATACCTTTGAAGTTTGTGGCTGTTCTATCGGGAGTTCTTTTGTATCTTCTTCTGAGCTTTCGCCCTCGTATTCGTTGTCTGATAATATGTCGGCACTTATGGGAACTAGTATATTGCCATTATTTTTGGGAATGCGAACCTTGCATCCGATTCTGCCAAAGCAGCGAGCTAGTTTTTCTCTGACTTCAACTAGTTTAGTGCGGACGAACGCAATTTCATCTTCAGACCAGTGTTTAATATTAGATAAACAATGATCAACTAATGCATTATATGTGCCTATAAGCTTATTTTCGTATTCTCGAAGTTTTTCTCGATTTTTTGATACTTCGCGATGGAAGGGAATTAGCTTTACGGCATTCTTATGTGCCTTTAGGAATTTGTTAAAGGTTTCATAATTTGACATGGGGAAAAAAAAATATACTCGAAGTGATCTTATTACTACGGGTTAAAAAAATGCACAAAACGAAAAAGAAAATATGATATTGGATATTTTTTTTTATTGTTAAATTTTTGTTTTTATAGTCTTTAAACGTGGATTGTAGCATCACCGTCTCGTATTATGTTTGACGAAAGTCGATTCTGGAAAGCTATTCTTTGAGTGAATTTTTTTTTCAAAGAATAGCGATATCCTTTGTACACTTTGAATAACAGATTCAACACGATCGCGACAAGAATGAGTCGAACTAGCCACGTTAGTTCGTCATTGTGAATATGAACGGAGTCTTCGATTTTTATGTATTTGTTTATTAACCCGGTGTTTTTTTCCTTGGTCTGGGTTCCACCCATTTTTAAAATTTGTTAATTTGATATTCAATTCACTTTTTCCGAGTCGCGGCTGTCACGGTCGCCATGTAATAATAGAAACGATGCGTCTTGTAGTGTGGTCTAAATCAGACTGAATTTTATTAAATAAATTTATTCATATGTTACAAAATAATTCTTAGTCATTCTTATATAATTCTTATATTCGATACTTAGATTCCTATAATATACTTAAATTACCTTACTCGTGCAGACAGGTATGCAGACAGGTATTTGCATAATTGCATGTCTGGCATTACAGGATGATCTACACAATTTGCCTCCGTATAGGTGTCGAATATAACTGTTGCAACTATTGCCCTTTGTCTCAACGTAGACTTAACAATGACATGGTTTTCTTACACCAATTATTATCAGGACAAATTGATGCTCCTGATCTTTTAAGTGCCATTGGTTTTAATACCCGGGGAGGTTCCTCAAACCTGCGTAGATTAAATATATTACATATACCTAATCATAAACAGAACTATGGTATGCATGAGGCCATTAGTCGTATGAGTAGGGTATATAATAAATATATGAGAGGCTACAATCCGCTATGCGGATCGTTGAATACCCTATCCCATCCCATCCTTTAAATTAATATCCTCAAAATATAGGCTTTATGGCGATGAGATACAGAAAATGACATTGTCACAATATATTGCTCAGACAGTTTCTCAAAATCTTTTGTGGTTCGACAAAAAAACAACGTATTTCTATTGCTAATGCCTTGGGATGGGGTATACAAATGGTTTTTGTAAGAAAACGCCCCCAAAATGTGGGCGTAGGTGAAATAAATCTATGGACAAAATGTTTATATTACCATTGCGGAAGTATTTGCATCAAAATTTTTTTCGAAAGTTTTAAAATTTGGACAAAAAGCGTTTTTTACTAAAAAAAAATTTGGACAAAAAGCGTTTTTTACTAAAAACGCCCCCAAAAAGTGGGCGTGGCAAAAAACTTTATATGAACGAAATATAGATATTAGGATTGTCTAAATATGCTACGCAGACTTTTTTTTGAAATTCCTTACGGTTTGGCCAAAACATAAGTTTTCCTAAAAAGGGGGCGTGGCAGTGGGCGGATTACAAAAATATTTACAATTGTTCTGGTGGCACGGACGAGGATCCTACATTCTCAATTTCATTATAATAGCTCAAAATCTTAGGCCCAAAAATCGGTGACGAACAGACGGACGGACGGACGGACAGACAGACATGGCTAATTCGACTCAGCTAGCGATTCTGAGTCGATCCATATACTTTGAGGTATATGTAGCAAAAATATTTCTCTATGTTACAAACTATGTATCAAAACTAATATACCCCCCTATGGGATAGGGTATAAACATATGAGAGGCTACAATCCGCCTTGCGGATCGTTGAATACCCTATCCCATCCCATCCTTAAAATTAATATCCTCAAAATAAAGGCCTTATGGCGATGAAATACAGAAAATGACATTGTCACAATATATTGCTCAGACAGTTTCTCAAAATCTTGTGTGGTTCGACAAAAAACAACGTATTTCTATTGCTAATGCCTTGGGATGGGGTATACAAATGGTTTTTGTAAGAAAACGCCCCCAAAATGTGGGCGTAGGTGAAAATGATCTATGAACAAAATGTTTATATTACCATTTCGGAAGTATTTGCATTAAAATTTTTTTCGAAAGTTTTAAAATTTGGACAAGAAGCGTTTTTTACTAAAAACGCCCCCAAAAAGTGGGCGTGGCAAAATACTTTGTATGAACAAAATATAGATATTAGGATTGTCTAAATATGCTATCCTGACACTTTTTTGAAATTCCTTACGGTTTGGCCAAAAAATAAGTTTTCCTAAAAAGGGGGCGTGGCAGTGGGCGGATTTCAAAAATTTTTACACTTGTTCTGGTGACTCGGCCAAGGATCCTATCTACCAAATTTCATTATCCTAGCTCAAAATTTAAGGCCCAAAAATCGGTGACGAACAGACAGATGGACGGACGGACGGACGGACGGACGGACGGACAGACAGACATGGCTAATTCGACTCAGCTAGCTATTCTGAGTCGATCCATATACTTTGAGGAATATGTAGCTAAATTATTTCTCTATGTTACAAACTAAGTATCAAAACTAATATACCCCTATGGGATAGGGTATAAACATATGAGAAGGCTACAATCCACTGTGCGGATCGTTGAATACCCTATTCCATCCTATCTGTAAAACTAAAATCCCCAAAAAGTGGACATGGCTAAAAACACGATGTGGATAAAATAAAGAAAATGACATGGTGACAACAAATTGTTCAGACTGTTTACAAAAAACTTTGACGGTTCTACAAAAGACAAGGTTTTCTCCTGCATATGTTATGGGGTAGTGTATAAAAATGGTTTTTATATAAAAACGCCCCCAAAAAGTGGGCGTGGGTTGAAATAGTCTATGGACGAAATGTTCATATTTATACTACTAATGATTCTGCATCAAACGTTTTTCGAAAATTTTAAAATTTGACCGAAAAACGTTTTTTATTAAAAACGCCCCCAAAAAGTGGGCGTGGCAAAAAACTTTATATGAACGAAATACAGATATTCAGATTGTCTAAATATGTTGTACAGAAAGTTTTTCAAAATTCCTTATGGTTTGGCCAAAAAATACGTTTTTCTAAAAAGGGGGCGTGGCAGTGCTCGGATTTCAAATTTTTTTTCACTTGTTCTGCTGGGAGCAACAAAGAGCACGTGTACCAAATTTCATCCTTCTAGCTCAAAATTTAAGGCCCAAAACTGGTGACGTACGGACGGACGGACGGACGGACAGACATGGCTAAATCGACTCAGCTATCGATTCTGAGTCGATCCATATACTTTGAGGTATATGTAGCTAAATTATTTCTCTATGTTACAAACTATGTATCAAAACTAATATACCCCTATGGGATAGGGTATAAACATATGAGAGGCTACAATCCGCTATGCGGATCGTTGAATACCCTATCCCATCCCATCCTTTAAATTAATATCTTCAAAATATAGGCCTTATGGTGATGAAAAACAGAAAATGACATTGTCACAATATATTGCTCAGACAGTTTCTCAAAATCTTTTGTGGTTCGACAAAAAACAACGTATTTCTATTGCTAATGCCTTGGGATGGGGTATACAAATGGTTTTTTGTAAGAAAACGCCCCCAAAATGTGGGCGTAGGTAAAAATGATCTATAGACAAAATGTTTATATTACCATTGCGGAAGTATTTGCATCAAACATTTTTTCGAAAGTTTTAAAATTTGGACAAAAAACGTTTTTTTTACTAAAAACGCCCCCAAAAAGTGGGCGTGGCAAAAACTTTGTAAAGACGAAAATATAGATATTAGGATTGTCTAAATATGTTGCTAACACACTTTTTTGAAATTCCTTACGGTTTGGCTTCAAACTACGTTTTTTCTAAAAAGGGTCGTGGCAGTGGGCGGATTTTAAAAATTTTTACACTTGTTCTGGTGACTCGGCCAAGAATCCTATATACCAAATTTCATTATCCTAGCTCAAAATTTAAGGCCCAAAAATCGGTGGCAAGAGATGGCCATCCCGCACACAACCGAATGCTATCAACCTGGCCGATTTTGAGAGAGATAGCCCCTAGAATTCTCCCCCCAGTCAAAGAAAGTCACGTCAGTAGTCAAGTCAGTTGCGTTAGATTTTGTCACGTCATGTCGATCTGAAAAAGGACGGCCTTCCCTTAAACACACACACCAATAGATATTAGGATTGTCTAAATATGTTGCTAACACACTTTTTTGAAATTCCTTACGGTTTGGCTTCAAACTACGTTTTTTCTAAAAAGGGGCGTGGCAGTGGGCGGATTTTAAAAATTTTTACACTTGTTCTGGTGACTCGGCCAAGAATCCTATATACCAAATTTCATTATCCTAGCTCAAAATTTAAGGCCCAAAAATCGGTGACGAACAGACAGACGGACGGACGGACGGACGGACAGACAGACAGACATGGCTTAATTGACTCAGCTAGCGATTCTGAGTCGATCCATATACTTTGAGGTATATGTAGCTAAATTATTTCTCTATGTTACAAACTAAGTATCAAATTTAATATACCCCTATGGGATAGGGTATAAATAATGATGTAGTTGAACTACATGTTAGTAAATGTAGTTTAAAACATATGAGAAGGCTACAATCCGCTGTGCGGATCGTTTAATACCCTATCCCATCCCATCCTTAAAATTGATATCCCCCAAATATGGTCTTTATGGTCATAAAGTATTGAAAATGACGTTGTTACAACATATTGTTCCGCAGGATTATCAAATTCTTTTATGGTTCGACAAAAAACCACGTTTTTGTATTGCATATGCCTTGGGGTAGGGCATACAAATGGTATTTGTAGGAAAACGCCCCCAAAAAGTGGGCGTGGGTTAAAATTTTTTTCGAAAATTTTCAAATTTGGCCAAAAAAGTTTTTTTATGGAAAACGCCCCCAAAAAGTGGGCGTGGCAAAAAACTTTGTATTGACGATATATAGATATTACGATTCTCTAAATATGCTACTCAGACACTTTTTTGAAATTCCTTACGGTTTGGCCAAAAACTGAGTTTATCTTAAAAGGGGGCGTGGTAGTGGGCGGATTTCAAAAATTTTTACACTTGTTCTGTAGGCACGGGCGAGGATCCCATATGACAAATTTCATTATCCTAGCTCAAAATTTAAGGCCTAAAAATCGGTGACGTACAGACGGACGGACGGACGGACGGACGGATAGACAGACATGGCTTAATCGACTCAGCTAGCGATTCTGAGTCGATCCATATACTTTGAGGTATATGTAGCTAAATTATTTCTCTATGTTACAAACTAAGTATCAAAACTAATATACCCCTATGGGATAGGGTTATAAAACATATGAGAAGGCTACAATCCGCTGTGCGGATCGTTGAATACCCTATCCCATCCTATCCATAAAACTAAAATCCCCAAAAAAGGGGGCATGGCTAAAAACACGATGTGGATAAAATAGAAAAAATGATATAGTGACAACAAGTTCTTCAGACTGCTTACAAAACAATTTTGCGGTTCTACAAAAGACAAGGTTTTCTCCTGCACATGTTATGGGGTAGTGTATAAAAATGGTTTTTATATAAAAGCGCCCCCAAAAAGTGGGCGTGGGTTAAAATGGTATATAGACGAAATGTTCATATTAATAATGTTAATGATTCTGCATCAACATTTTTTTCGAAAAATTTAAAATTTGACCGAAAACAGTTTTTAATTGAAAACGCCCCCAAAAAGTGGGCGTGGCAAAAAACTTTATATGGACGAAATATAGATATTAATATTGTCTAAATATGTTGTTCAGAAACTTTTTTAAAATTCCTTACCGTTTGGTCAAAAACTGAGTTTTTCTTAAAAGGGAGCGTGGCAGTAGGCGGATTTCAAAAATGTTTACACTTGTTCTGTAGGCAGAGACGAGGATTCTATATACCAAATTTCATTATCCTAGCTCAAAATTTAAGGCCTAAAAATCGGTGACGTACAGACGGACGGACGGACGGACAGACAGACATGGCTTAATTGACTCAGCTAGCGATTCTGAGTCGATCCATATACTTTGAGGTATATGTAGCAAAATTATTTCTCTATGTTACAAACTAAGTATCAAAACTAATATACCCCTATGGGATAGGGTATTAAACATATGAGAAGGCTACAATCCGCTGTGGCGGATCGTTGAATACCCTATCCATCCTATCCATAAAACTAAAATCCCCAAAAAGTGGGCATGGCTAAAAACACGATGTGGATAAAATAGAAAAAATGATATAGTGACAACAAATTCTTCAGGCTGCTTACAAAACACTTTTACGGTTCTACGAAATACAAGGTTTTCTCCTGCAAATGTTATGGGGTAGTGTTTAAAAATGGTTTATAAAAACGCCCCCAAAAAGTGGGCGTGGGTGAAAATGGTATATAGACGAAATGTTTTTATTAATAATGTTAATGATTCATTGTCACAATATATTGCTCAGACAGTTTATCAAAATCTTTTGTGGTTCGACAAAAACAACGGTTTTCTATTGCTAATGCCTTGGGAGGGGGTATTACAAATGTTTTTGTAAGAAAACGTCTCCAAAATGTGGGCGTAGGTGAATATGATCTATAGACAAAATGTTTATATTACCATTGCGGAAGTATTTGCATCAAAATTTTTTTCGAAAGTTTCAAAATTTGGACAAAAAACTTTTTTTTACTAAAAACGCCCCCAAAAAGTGGGCAAAAAACTTTGTATGGACGAAATATAGATATTAATATTTCTAAATATGTTGCATACACACTTTTTTGAAATTCCTTACGGTTTGCTTAAAACTACGTTTTTTTCTAAAAGGGGGCGTGGCAGTGGGCGGATTTTAAAAATGTTTTCACTTGTTCTGGTGACTCGGCCAAGGATCCTATATACCAAATTTCATTATCGTAGCTCAAAATTTAAGGCCCAAAAATCGGTGACGAACAGACAGACGGACGGACGGACACACGGACGGACGGACGGAGGACAGACAGACATGGCTAATTCAACTCAGCTAGCGATTCTGAGTCGATCCATATACTTTGAGGTATATGTAGCTAAATTATTTCTCTATGTTACAAACTAAGTATCAAAACTGATATACCCTGTTAGGAGTCAGGGTCGGGCCACAGAGGCATCTTCAGTGGAGGTGAGGAGGGCATGGAACGCTTGTGGTTACTCAGCTTCAGCTCGTCGGACGGGGTAGTTCTTGCCCGCTCACCACACACCACCTGCTCGACTAACATTTGTTCGTGCCGATAAATATAAGAAAAGAAAAGGAGGAAGAGAGCTACTTTAAATCGACTGCGGACGGACCAAAAATAATAGGAAAGGCAGGAAAGAGATCACTACACAAGAACTAAAGCCATTACCGGTGAGAAAACTGGGAACGTATCACGAAGCTAAACCGCGATTCGAAGAGCTTGCATCATAACTAATTCAATGTATGACACAAGCTACTTCACTCAACTCCATAGAAACGCAATCAAACCCTAATCGCTATACTAATGTTCCCTTTATCCCTCACCGATAAAAGGTTCGCTAAACCTCCGAGACATGCCTGATGTTGATGGCAAGAGATGGCCATCCCGCACACAACCGAATGCTATCACCCTGGCCGATTTTGAGAGAGATAGCCCCTAGAATTCTCCCCCCAGTCAAAGAAAGTCACGTCAGTAGTCAAGTCAGTTGCGTTAGATTTTGTCACGTCATGTCGATCTGAAAAAGGACGGCCTTCCCTTAAACACACACACCAATTGCGCTGACTTTTTTAGTTATCCATCTCTAATAGGATTTAGCATAAAAAAAACATTAATTCTTCATAATGTGTATGTGTGCCAATTTAATTGTTCAATATAAATACCCTAACTTACTCTTTACTTAAAACTAAAAGAAAATAAAAATCAAAATGAAAGGAATTCAAAATAAACCAAAAAACTATTACTGCACTTAACACTAAACTAATAAAAATTTTATGTATTTCAATAAAAACTTAAAAATCTATTACTCACGTTTCTTTTTTTCTCGTCCCCCGAAGTCCTGCCGGCATCACGTAGAGAGAGACGCCCTTTATATTAGCCAATAGGCACATCCGCGCACACAAAAAAAATGTTTAGCACAGTATATAGATAAATCCCTAACCTTACTTCAAACTAGCGTTAAAATTCAAAAAAAATATAAAAAAAACAAAGCTAAAATAAACTATTTTTATAGGCACTATTTCACAAATTTTTTGCTGGAACTCTGCTACTTGTAGTTGCCCCTCTTGGCGAAGGCTTCAACTTAGATGCGCAGCTACACTGCGTAGTTGCAGCAGGTCCCAAAGAGCACACATTGGACTGCTCGTGATGCAATTTTGTCGCACTCAATTGTTAAATAATTTTATTAAAAATGCGTTGGAGCACTATTGGCACTGGGGTGAAAATCAAGGGATATTAAAAAGCGGTCGGTGTAGCGCGTTGGTCCTTAATTTGCCGTTCCTCAATGTCCGTTAAACCGCGGTTGAACGGAACCAATTTTCGCTGCTACCACTCGACGCCCAGGAAATCGGACACGGTATCTACCGGTGGAGTGAAATACTTGGGTGCTGGTCGCAGAAAAGTCTGTGTCGAAATTACTAGTGTTAATAGAAATTCAAAAAATGAACATCGAAAGTGAAATTACCTCAGCAGCGGATTTTATTTTTGCCTATATCTTGAATCCCTTTTCTGTTTTCCCAACTCTTGTTTTACGCCAATATATGCTATTGAAATCTTTAATTATAATTTGTTGCAATATACAAAAATTCTTTTTAACTTACCCCCAATCGATTAGAAAAATTCCCAACGAATATAAATTCAAAAAAAAACTGTCGAAATTGCAGACACAACCACTCACTTTGGAAGCTAGACAATTATGTAGGCTTCTAGTGTATTTCTTTTGTGTTAGTTTCCCCTTTCTTTGTTTAATTAAACCTTTCCAATAAACTCCTTCTTTCCTTCTTTTTATACCCTATCCCATAGGGGTATATTAGTTTTGATACTTAGTTTGTAACATAGAGAAATAATTTAGCTACATATACCTCAAAGTATATGGATCGACTCAGAATCGCTAGCTGAGTCGAATTAGCCATGTCTGTCTGTCCGTCCGTCCGTCCGTCCGTCCGTCCGTCTGTCTGTTCGTCACCGATTTTTGGGCCTTAAATTTTGAGCTAAGATAATGAAATTTGGTATATAGGATCCTTGGCTGAGTCACCAGAACATGTGTAAAAATTTTTAAAATCCGCCTACTGCCACGCCCCCTTTTAGAAAAAACGTAGTTTTAAGCCAAACCGTAAGGAATTTCAAAAAAGTGTGTTAGCAACATATTTAGACAATCCTAATATCTATATTTCGTCCATACAAAGTTTTTTGCCACGCCCACTTTTTGGGGGCGTTTTTAGTTAAAAAACGTTTTTTGTCCAAATTTTTAAACTTTCGAAACAAATTTTGATGCAAATACTTCCACAATGGTAATATAAACATTTTGTCCATAGATCATTTTCACCTACGCCCACATTTTGGGGGCGTTTTCTTACAAAAACCATTTTTATACCCCATCCCAAGGCATTAGCAATAGAAATACGTTGTTTTTTGTCGAACCACAAAAGATTTTGAGAAACTGTCTGAGCAATATAAAAATTTTGAGCTAGGATAATTGGTATATAGGATCCTCGTCCGTGCCACCAGAACAAGTGTAAACATTTTTGAAATCCGCCCACTGCCACGCCCTCTTTTTAGGAAAACTTATTTTTTGGCCAAACCGTAAGGAATTTCAAAAAAGTGTCTGAGTAGCATGTTTAGACAATTTTAATATCTATATTTCGTTCATACAAAGTTTTTTGCCACGCCCACTTTTTGGGGGCGTTTTTAGTAAAAAACGCTTTTTGTCCAAATGTTAAAACTTTCGAAAAAAATTTTGATGCAAATACTTCCGAAATGGTAATATAAACATTTTGTCCATAGATCATTTTCACCTACGCCCACATTTTCGGGGCGATTTCTTACAAAAACCATTTGTATACCCCATCCCAAGGCATTAGCAATAGAAATACGTTGTTTTTTGTCGAACCACAAAAGATTTTGATAAACTGTCTGAGCAATATATTGTGACAATGTCATTTTCTGTATTTCATCGCCATAAGGCCTATCTTTTGAGGATATTAATTTAAAGGATGGGATGGGATAGGGTATTCAACGATCCGCATAGCGGATTGTAGCCTCTCATATGTTTATACCCTATCCCATAGGGGTATATTAGTTTTGATACTTAGTTTGTAACATAGAGAAATAATTTTGCTACATATACCTCAAAGTATATGGATCGACTCAGAATCGCTAGCTGAGTCGATTAAGCCATGTCTGTCTGTCCGTCCGTCCGTCCGTCCGTCCGTCTGTACGTCACCGATTTTTAGGCCTTAAATTTTGAGCTAGGATAATGAAATTTGGTATATAGGATCCTCGTCTCTGCCTACAGAACAAGTGTAAAAATTTTTGAAATCCGCCTACTGCCACGCCCCCTTTTAAGATAAACTCAGTTTTTGACCAAACCGTAAGGAATTTTAAAAAAGTTTCTGCACAACATATTTAGACAATATTAATATCTATATTTCGTCTATATAAAGTTTTTTGCCACGCCCACTTTTTGGGGGCGTTTTCAATTAAAAACTGTTTTCGGTCAAATTTTAAATTTTTGGAAAAAAATTTTGATGCAGAATCATTAACATTATTAATATGAACATTTCGTCTTTATACCATTTTAACCCACGCCCACTTTTTGGGGGCGTTTTTATATAAAAACCATTTTTATACACTACCCCATAACATATGCAGGAGAAAACCTTGTCTTTTGTAGAACCGTAAAAGTGTTTGTAAGCAGTCTGAAGAATTTGTTGTCACTATATCATTTTTTCTATTTTATCCACATCGTGTTTTTAGCCATGCCCCCTTTTTTGGGGATTTTAGTTTTATGGATAGGATGGGATAGGGTATTCAACGATCCGCACAGCGGATTGTAGCCTTCTCATATGTTTTTTTTCTATGTCTCACTTTAATTGATCCCCCATAATCCTATCATTTTCCTCCTCTACTTCTCTTGATTAATCATAAATTAACACGTCCGTCCTCTTGAGTCGTTTTTTGTTGTCATTCTTACAATCCTAGTTTGAGTCAAGTCAGTGTATTCAAATATCTTATCTAGCTAAAACTATACTATATATAAACATACTTAATTAATTCCTAAACCTAATAAAGCTTTTACCTATCACACTAATAGTTCTACTAAATCTACCTTATCACCTATTACCTACACTTTATCAAATCCACCAACCTTTAAACTTATAACCTCTCCTAAACATAGACATACCGAAAACTTTTCAATGGCACTAATGACAGACGGACGATGACGTCAAAACAACAATTTCATTTCAGGTGGACGACATTAAACACGCGATCGAGGTAAGTAAATTTTGTTATTTTAATGTTTTTATGTGCTTTTATTAATTTTTCTTTGGTTTCAGGGAATGAGGGAATGGAAAAATGTTTTGGCCTGCTGGGGATTATGTTTTGGCTGTCGTCCCTGCCACGCACCTCAGCAGGCAACATTTATTTACATATAAACAAGGTAAGTACATACATATTTTCGTTGCTGATTTTGATAAACGTATATCTCTTTTTTTTTAGATATCCCACGACACAATTAAATCGAGCTGGGATAATATTCAACTGGAATTTTGTGGTATACCTGCCCACGTAACAGGCTCGACGACGGTCGCGGAGTGGTCGCGACGCTACCGGCCTCGTAAAAAGAGGGGTCCAGGTAGATTTAAATGGATTGACATGACTGATTCTTGCCTTAGGATCGACACCAGAGCATTTAAGTTGCAGGAGTATTTGCAAATCATCACTTTTGAAATAAGCGTACCGAGCCTGACTGTTTCAAACGTGTGGCATGCCCACGACCTAAAATCAAGCCGGGTATAATGCAATGTTTTTGCGAAGTCAGAATCTTGGCTATGTAAGCCTGTTCAAAGGATGATGCGTGAGTTTTGTTGTGTATCATTTTGTTTTGATTGTGTCCTATATCAGTTAAACATATATGTGAACGTACATATATATATATTATATAATTTATGCTCAATGTATATACGTCAAGTAAATTATGATGGGGTTGGGGAGGTTATATCATTTAGATGGCCTGGGGTATTTTCGTCAAATATCACAGATCTATTATCACTTTATCTTAAACGCCTATCTTACCTATATATTGCTTATTATGACAGCTTATTTATCACGTTTTATTAAACCTACTAACTATTATCACAGATTTGAAAGACTAGGGTGTAGAAGTACTACGAATTACATTTGCTAACATAAATATAAATAAATTAAGTATATAAATAACAGATATATAAATAACTCTATGACGACACAAATGTCTAAACCTAAGGAATGATAAATAACATAAATACATATATAGATGGTCAGATACATGCACGAATACTTAACCCTATTATCAGTTCTAGCAACGACTAGCATGAGTGCGTCAGGGTGAGTTCATGCGTGTATGTCCTTGGCATGGTATATACCTGCCTTCTCGCCATTTTGGTCTCCTAACTCATACAATGAGTTGCCAATTACTCTCAAAACTATGGACTTAATAAATTTAGGCCCTAGTTTGGCATTATATTTATCTACCAGGCTGCTCTGCTTAAAGCATCGTCTGAAAACTAATTGTCCTACCCTATATTGCACATTCCTACTTCGTGTATTATAAGCCTTAGCTGCTTTATCATGAGCTAGTCCTAAGTTGTCAAGTATTTTGTTTCTGATCATTTCTAACTTGTCGTTCTTGCTAATTATCTGCGCGTCCATATCTTTAATGTGTCCCAATCGTCGAAGTATCTCATATGAGCCCGCGTGCTGTAGCATATGTGTTCCAAACACTGCGTAGTATGGTTCAAACCTGGTCGCATCGTGTACTACGCTCCTCAATGAAAACGCTGCGTCACTCACGTGTTTATCCCAATTACGTTGGTCCTCCTTAAGGTATGACCTTATCTTGGCCAACAAAGATCGGTTAACTCGCTCGGACGCGTTTGCTTGGGGAGAGTAGAACGCGGTACGAACATGCTTGACGCCGTACTTCTGCAAAAGGTTTGCGAACATTTCCGATACAAACTGTTTGCCGTTGTCAGAATGGATGTATTCTGGGACACCAAAGATATGGAACACGTTTTCCTCTAAGTATTTTACTACCTCAGCTGCCGTTGCTTTTCTGATGGGTTTTAAAAATACATATTTACTTAAATGGTCTAAAACAATAAAATTGTGCGTATGTCCGTTCTTCGTTCGTGGGTATAGTCCTAAGAAGTCAATGTAAAGTCGTTGGAAAGGCCGCTCCGTTATGGTCTGTTGTCCCTTCGGCGGCCGAGATATCACATTTAGTGGCTTATTGCACTTGCAGATATCACAGGTTTTGACTAGATTAAGGACCTCGGTAGCCATACCAGGCCAGAAGTATAGTTGTCTTAGCTTAGCTAAGGTCTTATGTATACCACCATGTCCTGAGGACGGGTGAATATGCGCGGCTTCCACTAGACTCCCCCGCAACTCCTTAGGGATCCAGAGCTTCCAGGCTCTGTCTTCTTGTACTAAGTCGCCAGTTCGTATGTCGGTGCGTTTATAAACGAATCCGTCTGAAACGCAAACGTCTGGAAGTTCGTCTTGTCTGTCTTTAATGGTTTTTCTCAACTCATCATACTCTTCGGAAGAAAAGTATGGTGAGTTAAGGTCAACCTTTAGCATCTCACTCTCGGGAAGGATTTCCTCCATATGGACACGTGACAAAGTGTCAGGGACTACGTTTTGGGTGCCTTTCCTATGCTCGATCATGAAGTCGAAGCCCTGAAGTTTAAGACTCCATCTGGCCAAACGTCCAGACAGATCCTTTTGGGTCATCAACCACTTCAGACTCGCATGATCGGTGATGATAGTGAAAGGCAGTCCTTCAACATAGGCCCTGAACTTTTTAACGGAAAGAACGGCCGCATAGCACTCAAGTTCCGTTACGCTGTAATTCCGCTGTGCGGAATTCAGCTTCTGGGACATAAATGCTATCGGTCGTTCATTCTCTTCGCCATCTATTTGGAAGAGTACGCTTCCTACCCCAGAGGAAGATGCATCACATTGGATGTAAAAACGTTTCTTGAAGTCGGGATTCGTTAGTACGGGTGCGGACACCAAAGTCGCCTTAAGTTTTTCAAACGCGTTTAGCGCATCGTCGGTCATCTCGAAAGTCTTTTGTTTCTTAAGGCAGTCTGTCATTGGGGCTGCCATCGTGGCGTAGTTTGGCATGAAACGCCGATACCACCCCGTCATTCCTAGGAATCTTCGGAGTTGCTTGGGAGTTTTTGGAACAGGAAAGTTTTCGACCGCCGATACCTTGTCAGGGTCCGTCCGTAGGCATCCATCACCGACGATGTAACCTAGATACTTTATTTCTCGGTAACAAAATTTGCTCTTTTCTACATTTATGGTTAGTCCTGCTTGTCGAAGACACTTGGCAACTTCTTCTAACGCTTGAATGTGGGCTTCAAAATCTGGCGAACAAACCAAGAGGTCATCGAGATAGACAAAGACATACTCTCTCAAACGAACGGGTATGACTTTGTCCATTAGCCGACACATTCTCTGGGCAGCGTTGCACAAGCCAAACGGCATCACCGTGTACTGGTACGACGGCCGTCCAGGGACTGTGAAGGCTGTCTTCTCCCTTGATTTGCCCTCCAGTGGAATTTGCCAAAACGCGTCCTTTAAGTCAATCCCCGATATGAACCTAGTATTCTGCAGCCTACTCAACAAACCCTCGATGTGTGGAAGAGGATATGCATCCTTTTTTGTTACCGAGTTAACCTTTCTCGAGTCCAGACACAAACGGTTCTTGCCAGGTTTTCGAACCAGTACAACTGGAGAACTCCAGGCGCTGTTGCTCTCCTCAATGACTCCTAAAGAAATCATCCGATCTAACTCGTCATACAAGAGCTTCTGTATCGCAGGTGAGATTGGGTAATGCCTTTGCTTGATGGGCATTTTCTCATCTTCAACCTCGATGATGTGCTCCTCAAGCAAAGTTTTACCCAATCCCAACACCGCGAAAGAGGGGAACAACATCCTTGTGCTCTCCAGTCGCTGGATCTGTTCTGGTGTTAGTGCCTGGACTGGAGATCTACTCTTTATCGGTGATGTCTGTCTTCGGGAGTGTCGGATTTATCGGTGGGTTCCTCCCGGTTACACCACCGACTCTGAGGTTTTCCTGGCACTGAGCACAGTGAAAGCTTAAGTTCCCTTGAACTTGAAGTCAAAGTGTGAAAATTTGACGAACAAGTCGGTGGAGTCGTCATTGTTGGTCTAGTCGAGTCAGTCTTGTTTCCTTCTAGTCTTTGTGTTCTTCCAGTCCTGTTATTATTTGTCGGTCTGTTATTCTTGTTTGGTTGGAACGCAGCTAATTCCCAATCCTCGTCTTCATTTTCGTCATCTTGCTGCTCGTTTCTAGTGCTATATTCTACCTGTCTGTCTATCTCCGTCACTTGTCGTCTAAACTTTAGGTCTCTGCCAGCTAAGTGCTTTTCGGCCCTTCTACACTCTTCTCTTAAATCTTGGATGCACCTTATGGTACACCCAAAGATTAGCGTCGCCACCCTGTCCTTTATGTTGTGGCGTACAATGTCCACAAGGTCGCGTTCGTGCGGTCTTGTAGTCATTTGGAGAGTCATTCCTCGTATGTCGCTGTAAAAGTCGTCAAAACTTTCATGAGGTAGCTGTCTCCTATCCATGATTTGCCTAAGGATTTCGTGGTCCCGCCTATTTTGCCCAAATTGTCTCACTAACTCTTCCTTCAGGTCATGATAATTCAGACCGTCGTCGCTATTGTTTTCCTGAAGATATTGCCAGTACCACTTCTCGGCATTTCCAGATAAAAGTTGGTGGAATTGGGAAAAGACTTGACCGCTCGACATACCGCTTTTCCGCTGCAAGGTCTCTACTCTAAAGAGAAAACTTTCTACTGACATTGACTTTTCAGACCCGTCAAATTTTACCCCCCACTTGTGGAGAGGCATCTCATTCCTATACCTAGACTCTTGGTTGTAAAATTGGTCGGCCCTTGGCCTACTTCTTGGGACGTTGTCGGGTGGTAGCGTTGCGAATTGTGTTGGTTCTCGCCTCCTAGTCTCGTCCTGTCGTCCGTTAGTCGGCGAGGGTGACTCTCTTGATGCTGCTACTGAGAGTTCCAGCGTGGATATCTTATCGTTGATGACCTTCAGGTTTTCCTGGAAGGTCACCATCATCGTCTTCATTGTCTCTGCAATGACAGACATGACTTCCGGCTGGTTCTACCGAGCAGCACTAGAGAGTATCTCGCGTATGTTTTCGGTCTCACGTTCGTCCTCCACCTGAGTGTTGCTACGATGTCCGTCTCTGTTTGTCTGTCATTGTCTTGTTGTAGGTGTACTTGGTCGTGCTTCTCCTGTACCTCGTTCGTTCGTCTCCAGGACAGCTCGTTTTGGTATTGCGTCCTGTCTGTACATTGGAGTTCGTTTGTTAGTTGATGTTCTGTCTGTCCATTCGTTTTGGTCTATTGGGGAGGGTTCACGACCCGATTCTTCTCGAATATGCCACATAGGTCGGTTTACCTTCCGGTTCGTAAAGTCGGTCGATATTTGTCGTCTTAAGTCATCGCGACCGTATTGCAGGAAGTCGAAAGAGTAAGTAGTCAGATCTGTTAAGTCATTTGGCTTCAAATTTCCCGTTGCCGGTCGATCATCAGCCATGTTGGTCGGTCTGTCTTGTCTATAGTCCCTTTTCTCAGAGGATTCCACCCCCAATGACTTAGCACCGCTTGCTTTTTGTAGAGTGCTCTTTGGGACTGCTCCTAACTCTTCCTGTTCCTCTTCCATCTTATTGATGGTTACGAAAACTTCTAAAACGACTTTTTATGTCAGGTGCTTAGGAAAATCAATAACTAAAGCACTGATACTACTTGATTCAAAAAAAAACCTGCTATGGTAAACAGAAAAGGGTCGACTTCAAATGATCCGTTTACCTAGCTATCTTATGATCCAATTTTCAAAATCGATATTTCAAAATTTAAATATGCGTGTAGTAGTGAAATGTAAAGGTTTAATTCAAAAAAAAAATAGATTATTCCAAAAATGTAAAAATATAAAAAGGTAAATTCAAAAATAAAAAAAAAAGGTAGATTGCTTTTCAAAAAAACAAGGAAATTGTTTGTTAAAATCTTCCTAATTGGATGCGAAATAATTTTCTAATCATATATGCGATGGTGTGTGTATTCCAGGTCAGGATCTCCGCAAACCATTTTTCAGATCATAAGTCAGTTTGTTCTCGTTGTTCAATTGTCTTTATGTTTAAAGTCTTATCTCCTTTGACTGGTATCTCGAAAATCCAGCGAGTACCGAATTACACTCTTTCGTTCCTCACCACACTGGTTGTCTGGCTTTACCAAACACCAGGTGGCTGGGTCCCCAGAATGTCTTCCAGTACGGTCAAAGTTTCAGTATCGATCACTTACGCCTCACGAAAGAATTAATCGAAATCACTTCTTTTGGGCAGCAGCTAGCAGTACGACACCTCAATTTGACCCGCTCTCGAATTCGATGTAGAGCTCCGACTACCTCACCAGGTCCTTGACTATACGTCTTAGGATTGGACGGCTGTTTTCGATCCACACCAAACCCGAGAGCCTAAACAGTTCTTGTGTAGTAATATATTGCTATAGAAAAGCAAAAAAAATGAAAAAAAAATTGAGAAAATTAAAAAAAAAATCGCGTTGAGGCTATTAAAAGTCCAAGGCAACGACTTTTGAAAGGGAAAATCGTCCCCTTGGAGTCTTAATTTTGCCTCTAGCCATAAATAACGTTGGGCGCCATTGTTAGGAGTCAGGGTCGGGCCACAGAGGCATCTTCAGTGGAGGTGAGGAGGGCATGGCACGCTTGTGGTTGCTCAGCTTCAGCTCGTCGGACGGGGTAGTTCTTGCCCGCTCACCACACACCACCTGCTCGACTAACATTTGTTCGTGCCGATAAATATAAGAAAAGAAAAGGAGGAAGAGAGCTACTTTAAATCGACTGCGGACGGACCAAAAATAATAGGAAAGACAGGAAAGAGATCACTACACAAGAACTAAAGCCATTACCGGTGAGAAAACTGGGAACGTATCACGAAGCTAAACCGCGATTCGAAGAGCTTGCATCATAACTAATTCAATGTATGACACAAGCTACTTCACTCAACTCCATAGAAACGCAATCAAACCCTAATCGCTATACTAATGTTCCCTTTATCCCTCAGCGATAAAAGGTTCGCTAAACCTCCGAGACATGCCTGATGTTGATGGCAAGAGATGGCCATCCCGCACACAACCGAATGCTATCACCCTGGCCGATTTTGAGAGTGATAGCTCCTAGAATTCTCCCCCCAGTCAAAGAAAGTCACGTCAGTAGTCAAGTCAGTTGCGTTAGATTTTGTCACGTCATGTCGATCTGAAAAAGGACGGCCTTCCCTTAAACACACACACCAATTGCGCTGACTTTTTTAGTTATCCATCTCTAATAGGATTTAGCATAAAAAAAAACATTCATGCTTCATAATGTGTATGTGTGCCAATTTAATTGTTCAATATAAATACCCTAACTTACTCTTGACTTAAAACTAAAAGAAAATAAAATCAAAAACATATGAGAGGCTACAATCCGCTATGCGGATCGTTGAATACCCTATCCCATCCCATCCTTTAAATTAATATCCTCAAAATATAGGCCTTATGGCGTTGAAAAACAGAAAATGACATTGTCACAATATATTGCTCAGACAGTTTCTCAAAATCTTTTGTGGTTCGACAAAAAACAACGTATTTCTATTGCTAATGCCTTGGGATGGGGTATACAAATGGTTTTTGTAAGAAAACGCCCCCAAAATGTGGGCGTAGGAGAAAATGATCTATGGACAAAATGTTTATATTACCATTGCGGAAGTATTTGCATCAAAATTTTTTTCGAAAGTTTTAAAATTTGGACAAAAAACGTTTTTTACTAAAAACGCCCCCAAAAAGTGGGCGTGGCAAAAAACTTTGTATGGACGAAATATAGATATTAGGATTGTCTAAATATGTTGCTAACACACTTTTTTGAAATTCCTTACGGTTTGCCTTAAAACTACGTTTTTTCTAAAAGGGGGCGTGGCAGTGGGCGGATTTTAAAAATGTTTACACTTGTTCTGGTGACTCGGCCAAGGATCCCATATACCAAATTTCATTATCCTAGCTCAAAATTTAAGGCCCAAAAATCGGTGACGAACAGACAGACGGACGGACGGACGGACGGACAGACAGACATGGCTAATTCGACTCAGCTAGCGATTCTGAGCCGATCCATATACTTTGAGGTATATGTAGCTAAATTATTTCTCTATGTTACAAACTAAGTATCAAAACTAATATACCCCCCTATGGGATAGGGTATAATGAAAGGAATTCAAAATAAACCAAAAAACTATTACTGCACTTAACACTAAACTAATAAAAATTTTATGTATTTTCAATAAAAACTTAAAAATCTATTACTCACGTTTCTTTTTTTCTCGTCCCCCGAAGTCCTGCCGGCATCACGTAGAGAGAGACGCCCTTTATATTAGCAAATAGGCACATCCGCGCACACAAAAAAAAATATTTAGCACAGTATATAGATAAATCCCTAACCTTACTTAAAACTAGCGTTAAAATTCAAAAAAAAATATAAAAAAAAACATATGAGAAGGCTACAATCCGCTGTGCGGATCGTTGAATACCCTATCCCATCCTATCCATAAAACTAAAATCCCCAAAAAAGGGGGCATGGCTAAAAACACGATGTGGATAAATAGAAAAAATGATATAGTGACAACAAATTCTTCAGACTGCTTACAAAACACTTTAACGGTTCTACAAAAGACAAGGTTTTCTCTTGCATATGTTATGGGGTAGTGTATAAAAATGGTTTTTATATAAAAACGCCCCCAAAAAGTGGGCGTGGGTTAAAATGGTATATAGACGAAATGTTCATATTAATAATGTTAATGATTCTGCATGAACATTTTTTTCGAAAAATTTAAAATTTGACCGAAAACAACTTTATATGGACGAAATATAGATATTAATATTGTCTAAATATGATGTTCAGAAACTTTTTTAAAGTTTTAAATTCCTTACGGTTTGGTCAAAAACTGAGTTTTTCTTAAAAGGGGGCGTGGCAGTGGGCGGATTTCAAAAATTTTTACACTTGTTCTGTAGGCAGAGACGAGGATCCTATATACCAAATTTCATTATCCTAGCTCAAAATTTAAAGCCTAAAAATCGGTGACGTACAGACGGACGGACGGACGGACGGACGGACAGACAGACATGGCTTAATCGACTCAGCTAGCGATTCATATACTTTGAGGTATATGTAGCAAAATTATTTCTCTATGTTACAAACTAAGTATCAAAACTAATATACCCCTATGGGATAGGGTATAACAAAGCTAAAATAAACTAATTTTATAGGCACTATTTCACAAATTTTTTGCTGGAACTCTGATACTTGTAGTTGCCCCTCTTGGCGAAGGCTTCAACTTAGATGCGCAGCTACACTGCGTAGTTGCAGCAGGTCCCAAAGAGCACACTTTGGACTGCTCGTGAAGCAATTTTGTCGCACTCAATTGTTAAATAATTTTATTAAAAATTCGTTGGAGCACTATTGGCACTGGGGTGAAAATCAAGGGATATTAAAAAGCGGTCGGTGTAGCGCGTTGGTCCTTAATTTGCCGTTCCTCAATGTCCGTTAAACCGCTTCTTGGCAACGGTACGGTTGAACGGAACCAATTTTCGCTGCTACCACTCGACGCCCAGGAAATCGGACACGGTATCTACCGGTGGAGTGAAATACTTGGGTGCTGGTCGCAGAAAAGTCTGTGTCGAAATTACTAGTGTTAATAGAAATTCAAAAAATGAACATCGAAAGTGAAATTACCTCAGCAGCGGATTTTATTTTTGCCTATATCTTGAATCCCTTTTCTGTTTTCCCAACTCTTGTTTTACGCCAATATATGCTATTGAAATCTTTAATTATAATTTGTTGCAATATACAAAAATTCTTTTTAACTTACCCCCAATCGATTAGAAAAATTCCCAACGAATATAAATTCAAAAAAAAACTGTCGAAATTGCAGACACAACCACTCACTTTGGAAGCTAGACAATTATGTAGGCTTCTAGTGTATTTCTTTTGTGTTAGTTTCCCCTTTCTTTGTTTAATTAAACCTTTCCAAAAAACTCCTTCTTTCCTTCTTTTTTTTTCTATGTCTCACTTTAATTGATCCCCCATAATCCTATCATTTTCCTCCTCTACTTCTCTTGATTAATCATAAATTAATACGTCCGTCCTCTTGAGTCGTTTTTTGTTGTCATTCTTACAATCCTAGTTTGAGTCAAGTCAGTGTATTCAAATATCTTATCTAGCTAAAACTATACTATAAATAAACATACTTAATTAATTCCTAAACCTAATAAAGCTTTTACCTATCACACTAATAGTTCTACTAAATCTACCTTATCACCTATTACCTACACTTTATCAAATCCACCAACCTTTAACCTTATAACCTCTCCTAAACATAGACATACCGAAAACTTTTCAATGGCACTAATGACAGACGGACGATGACGTCAAAACAACAATTACATTTCAGGTGGACGACATTAAACACGCGATCGAGGTAAGTAAATTTTGTTATTTTAATGTTTTCATGTGCTTTTATTAATTTGTCTTTGGTTTCAGGGAATGAGGGAATGGAAAAATGTTTTGGCCTGCTGGGGATTATGTTTTGGCTGTCGTCCCTGCCACGCACCTCAGCAGGCAACATTTATTTACATATAAACAAGGTAAGTACATACATATTTTCGTTGCTGATGTTAAACGTATATCTCTTATTATACCCTATCCCATAGGGGTATATTAGTTTTGATACTTAGTTTGTAACATAGAGAAATAATTTTGCTACATATACCTCAAAGTATATGGATCGACTCAGAATCGCTAGCTGAGTCGATTAAGCCATGTCTGTCTGTCCGTCCGTCCGTCCGTGCGTTCGTCCGTCTGTACGTCACCGATTTTTAGGCCTTAAATTTTGAGCTAGGACAATTAAATTTGGTATATAGGATCCTCGTCTCTGCCTACAGAACAAGTGTAAAAATTTTTGAAATCCGCCCACTGCCACGCCCCCTTTTAAGAAAAACTCAGTTTTTGACCAAACCGTAAGGAATTTTAAAAAAGTTTCTGAACAACATATTTAGACAATATTAATATCTATATTTCGTCCATATAAAGTTTTTTGCCACGCCATCATTTTGGGGGCGTTTTCAATAAAAAACTGTTTTCGGTCAAATTTAAATTTTTCAAAAAAATTCAACATTATTAATATGAACATTTCGTCTATACACCATTTTAACCCACGCCCACTGTTTGGGGGCGTTTTTATATAAAAACCATTTTTATACACTACCCCATAACATATGCAGGAGAAAACCTTGTCTTTTGTAGAACCGTAAAATTGTTTTGTAAGCAGTCTGAAGAATTTGTTGTCACTCTAACATTTTTTTCTACTTTATCCACATCGTGTTTTTAGCCATGCCCATTTTTTTGGGGATTTTAGTTTTATGGATAGGATGGGATTGGGTATTCAACGATCCGCACAGCGGATTGTAGTCTTCTCATATGTTTTAAACTTATTTGCGGTTTGGCTTAAAATTACGTTTTTCTAAAAGGGGGCGTGGCAGTGGGCGGGTTTCAAAAACTTTTACATTTGTTATACCCTATCCCATAGGGGAGTATATTAGTTTTGATACTTAGTTTGTAACACAGAGAAATAATTTTGCAACATATACCTCAAAGTATATGGATCGACTCAGAATCGCTAGCTGAGTCGAATTAGCCATGTCTGTCTGTCCGTCCGTCCGTCCGTCTGTCTGTTCGTCAGCGGTTTTTGGGCCTTAAATTTTGAGGTAGGATAATGAAATTTGGTATGTAGGATCCTCGTCCGTGCTACCAGAACAAGTGTAAACATTTTTGAAATCCGCCCACTGCCACGCCCCCTTTTTAGGAAAACCTATTTTTTGGCCAAACCGTAAGGAATTTCAAAAAAGTGTCTGAGTAGCATATTTAGACAATCCTAATATCTATATTTCGTTCATACAAAGTTTTTTGCCACGCCCACTTTTTGGGGGCGTTTTTAGTAAAAAACTCTTTTTGTCCAAATTTTAAAACTTTCGAAAAAAATTTTGATGCAAATACTTCCGAAATGGTAATATAAACATTTTGTCAATAGATCATTTTCACCTGCGCCCACATTTTGGGGGCGTTTTCTTAAAAAAACCATTTGTATACCCCATCCCAAGGCATTAGCAATAGAAATACGTTGTTTTTTGTCGAACCACACAAGATTTTGAGAAACTGTCTGAGCAATATATTGTGACAATGTCATTTTCTGTATTTCATCGCCATAAGGCCTATATTTTGAGGATATTAATTTAAAGAATGGGATGGGATAGGGTATTCAACGATCCGCATAGCGGATTGTAGCCTCTCATATGTTTTTTTTTTTTTTTTTTTAACACTGTCAGATCTGTGTCGAAGCGAGCTTAATACAAGCAGCATCTACGAGCAGAGATTTGCCACAGCATATAATATGCATCCACAGGCTCATCATTTAGTGCATTTGTTAGTGGGACATAACAGAACATAGAAGTCATTAAGTTTGACAACACAATTTAGCTATATAACAATTTTACATACACTTATTATGACTCTAGCATACAATTTCGCAGAGTATTTTTATACCCTATCCCATAGGGGTTGTTACGTGGCCAGGTATACCACAAAATTCCAGTTGAATATTATCCCAGCTCGATTTAATTGTGTCGTGGGATATCTGAAAAAAAAAACATATGAGAAGGCTACAATCCGCTGTGCGGATCGTTGAATACCCTATCCCATCCTATCCATAAAACTAAAATCCCCAAAAAAGGGGGCATGGCTAAAAACACGATGTGGATAAATAGAAAAAATGATATAGTGACAACAAATTCTTCAGACTGCTTACAAAACACTTTAACGGTTCTACAAAAGACAAGGTTTTCTCTTGCATATGTTATGGGGTAGTGTATAAAAATGGTTTTTATATAAAAACGCCCCCAAAAAGTGGGCGTGGGTTAAAATAATATATAGACGAAATGTTCATATTGATAATGTTAATGATTCTGCATCAAATTTTTTTTCGAAAAATTTAAAATTTGACCGAAAACAGTTTTTTATTGAAAACGCCCCCAAAAAGTGGGCGTGGCTAAAAACTTTATATGGACGAAATATAGATATTAATATTGTCTAAATATAATATTCAGAAACTTTTTTGAAATTCCTTACGGTTTGGTCAAAAACTGAGTTTTTCTTAAAAGGGGGCGTGGCAGTAAGCGGATTTCAAAAATTTTTACACTTGTTCTGTAGGCAGAGACGAGGATCCTATATACCAAATTTCATTATCCTAGCTTAAAATTTAAGGCCAAAAAATCGGTGACGTACAGACGGACGGACGGACGGACAGACAGACATGGCTTAATCGACTCAGCTAGCGATTCTGAGTCGATCCATATACTTTGAGGTATATGTAGCAAAATTATTTCTCTATGTTACAAACTAAGTATCAAAACTAATATACCCCTATGGGATAGGGTATAAAAAGTGTCTGGGCAGCATATTTAGACAATGCTAATATCTATATTTCGTCCATACAAAGTTTTTTGACACGCCTACTTTTTGCGAGCCTTTTTTAGTAAAAAACGCTTTTTGTCCAAATTTTAAAACTTTAAAAAAACATATGAGAAGGCTACAATCCGCTGTGCGGATCGTTGAATACCCTATCCCATCCTATCCATAAAACTAAAATCCCAAAAAAAAGTGGGCATGGCTAAAAATACGATGTGGATAAAATAGAAAAAATGATATAGTGACAACTAAATCTTCAGACTGCTTACAAAACACTTTTACGGTTCTACAAAAGACTAGGTTTTCTCCTTCATATGTTATGGGGTAGTGTATAAAAATGGTTTTTATATAAAAACGCCCCCGAAAAGTGGGCGTGGGTTAAAATGGTATAAAGACGAAATGTTCATATTAATAATGTTAATGATTCTGCATCAAAAAATTTTTCGAAAAATTTAAAATTTGACCGAAAACAGTTTTTTATTGAAAACGCCCCCAAAAAGTGGGCGTGGCAAGAAACATTATAAGAACGAAATATAGATATTACGATTCTCTAAATATGCTGTTCAGACACTTTTTTAAAATTCCTTACGAATTTACCAAAAATTACGTTTTTCTAAAAAGGGGGCGTGGCAGTGGGCGGATTTCAAAAATTTTTACACTTGTTCTGGTGACTCGGACAAGGATCCTATATACCAAATTTCATTATCCTAGTTCAAAATTTAAGGCCCAAAAATCGGTGACGAACAGACAGACGGACGGACGGACGGACGGACAGACAGACATGGCTAATTCGACTCAGCTAGCGATTCTGAGTCGATCCATATACTTTGAGGTATATGTAGCAAAATTATTTCTCTATGTTACAAACTATGTATCAAAACTAATATACCCCCCTATGGGATAGGGTATAAAAATGTTGGATGCAAATACTTCCGCAATTGTAATATAAACATTTTGTTTATATTTCATTTTCACCTACGCTCACATTTTGGGGGCGTTTTCTTACAAAAACCATTTGTATACCCCATCCCAAGGCATTAGCAATAGAAATACGTTGTTTTTTGTCGAACCACACAAGATTTTGAGAAACTGTCTGAGCAATATATTGTGACAATGTCATTTTCTGTATTTCATCGACATAAGGCCTATATTTCGAGGATATTAATTTTAATAATGGGATGGGATAGGGTATTCAACGATCCGCACAGCGGATTGAAGCCTCTCATATGTTTTTATACCCTATCCCATAGGGGTGTATATTAGTTTTGATACATAGTTTGTGACATAGAGAAATAATTTTGCTACATATACCACAAAGTATATGGATCGACTCAGAATCGCTAGCTGAGTCGAATTCGCCATGTCTGTCTGTCCGTCCGTCCGTCTGTCTGTTCGTCCTTGAATTTTGAGCTAGGATAATGAAATTTGGTACATAGGATCCTTGTCCGAGTCACCAGAACAAGTGTAAAAAATTTTAAAATCCGCCCACTGCCACGCCCCATTTCAGAAAAACTCAGTTTTTGGCCAAACCGTAAAGAATTTTAAAAAAGTGTCCGAGCAGCATATTTAGAGAATCGAATTATCTGTATTTCGTCAATATAAAGTTTTTTGCCGCGCCCACTCTTTGGGGGCGTTTTTAATAAAAAACATTTTTCGGTCAAATTTTAAAATTTTCGAAACAAAGTTGATGCAGAATCATTAGTATTGTTAATATGAACATGTCGTCTATAGACCATTTTAACCCACGCCCACTTTTTGGGGGCGTTTTTATATAAAAAACATATGAGAGGGCTACAATCCACTGTGCGGATCGTTGAATACCCTATCGAATCCTATCTGTAAAACTAAAATCCCCAAAAAGTGGACATGGCTAAAAACACGATGTGGATAAAATAAAAAAAATGACATGGTGACAACAAACCCTATCCCATAGGGGTGTATATTAGTTTTGATACATAGTTTGTGACATAGAGAAATAATTTTGCTACATATACCACAAAGTATATGGATCGACTCAGAATCGCTAGCTGAGTCGAATTCGCCATGTCTGTCTGTCCGTCCGTCCGTCTGTCTGTTCGTCCTTGAATTTTGAGCTAGGATAATGAAATTTGGTACATAGGATCCTTGTCCGAGTCACCAGAACAAGTGTAAAAAATTTTAAAATCCGCCCACTGCCACGCCCCATTTCAGAAAAACTCAGTTTTTGGCCAAACCGTAAAGAATTTTAAAAAAGTGTCCGAGCAGCATATTTAGAGAATCGAATTATCTGTATTTCGTCAATATAAAGTTTTTTGCCGCGCCCACTCTTTGGGGGCGTTTTTAATAAAAAACATTTTTCGGTCAAATTTTAAAATTTTCGAAACAAAGTTGATGCAGAATCATTAGTATTGTTAATATGAACATGTCGTCTATAGACCATTTTAACCCACGCCCACTTTTTGGGGGCGTTTTTACATAAAAAACATATGAGAGGGCTACAATCCACTGTGCGGATCGTTGAATACCCTATCGAATCCTATCTGTAAAACTAAAATCCCCAAAAAGTGGACATGGCTAAAAACACGATGTGGATAAAATAAAAAAAATGACATGGTGACAACAAATTGTTCAGACTGTTTACAAAAAACTTTGACGGTTCTACAAATGACAAGGTTTTCTCCTGCACATGTTATGGGGTAGTGTGTAAAAATGGTTATTATATAAAAACGCCCCCAAAAAGTGGGCGTGGGTTGAAATAGTCTATTGACGAAATGTTCATATTTATACTACTAATGATTCTGCATCAAAAGTTTTTTCGAAAATTTTAAAATTTGACCGAAAAACGTTTTTTATTAAAAACGGCCCCAAAAAGTGGGCGTGGCACATAACTTTATATGAACGAAATACAGATATTCAGATTGTCTAAATATGTTGTTCAGAAAGTTTTTCAAAATTCTTTATGGTTTGGCCAAAAAATACGTTTTTCTAAAAAGGGGGCGTGGCAGTGGGCGGATTTCAAAAATTTTTACACTTGTTCTGCTGGGAGCAACAAAGAGCACGTGTACCAAATTTCATCCTTCTAGCTCAAAATTTAAGGCCCAAAAACTGGTGACGTACGGACGGACGGACGGACGGACAGACATGGCTAAATCGACTCAGCTATCGATTCTGAGTCGATCCATATACTTTGAGGTATATGTAGCTAAATTATTTCTCTATGTTACAAACTATGTATCAAAACTAATATACCCCTATGGGATAGGGTATAAACATATGAGAAGGCTACAATCCGCTGTGCGGATCGTTGAATACCCTATCCCATCCCATACTGAAAATTAATATCTCCAAAAAGTGGGCTTTATAAGCCTATTATATAGAAAATGTCATTGTCACAACAATATATTGTACAAACAGTTTATCAGAATATTTTGTTGTTTGACAAAACACATCGTTTTCCTCCTGCATATACTTTGGGATAGGGTATACAAATGGTTTTTTAAGAAAACGCCCCCAAAACGTGGGCGTGGGCTAAAATGATCTATAAACGAAATGTTTATATTAATATTTATACCCTATCCCATAGGGGGGTATATTAGTTTTGATACTTAGTTTGTAACATAGAGAAATAATTTTGCTACATATACCTCAAAGTATATGGATCGACTCAGAATCGCTAGCTGAGTCGAATTAGCCATGTCTGTCTGTCCGTCCGTCCGTCCGTCCGTCCGTCCGTCCGTCCGTCTGTCTGTTCGTCACCGATTTTTGGGCCTTAAATTTTGAGCTAGGATAATGAAATTTGGTATATAGGATCCTTGTCCGAGTCACCAGAACAAGTGTAAAAATTTTTGAAATCCGCCCACTGCCACGCCCCCTTTTTAGAAAAACTTATTTTTTGGCCAAACCGTAAGGAATTTCAAAAAAGTGTCTGAGCAGGATATTTAGACAATCCTAATATCTATATTTCGTTCATACAAAGTTTTTTGCCACGCCCACTTTTTGGGGGCGTTTTTAGTAAAAAACGCTTTTTGTCCAAATTTAAAAACTTTCGAAAAAATTTTTGATGCAAATACTTCCGCAATGGTAATATAAACATTTTGTCCATAGATCATTTTCACCTAGGCCCACATTTTGGGGGCGTTTTCTTACAAAAACCATTTGTGTACCCCATCCCAAGGCATTAGCAATAGAAATACGTTGTTTTTTGTCGAACCACAAAAGATTTTGAGAAACTGTCTGAGCAATATATTGTGACAATGTCATTTTCTGTATTTCATCGCCATAAAGCCTATATTTTGAGGATATTAATTTAAAGGATGGGATGGGATAGGGTATTCAACGATCCGCATAGCGGATTGTAGCCTCTCATATGTTACTAATTATTCTGCATCAAATTTTTTTTCGAAAATTTTAAAGTTTGACCGTAAAACTTTTTTTTATTAAAAACGCCCCCAAAAAGTGGGCGTGGCGAAAAACTTTATATGAACAAAATATAGATACTACGATTGTCTAACTACGCTTCTCAGACACTTTTTCAAAATTCCTTATGGTTTGGCCAAAAAATACGTTTTCTTAAAAAGGGGGCGTGGCAGTGGGCTGATATCAAAAATTTTTACACTTGTTCTGCTGGGAGCAACAAAGAGCACGTGTACCAAATTTCATGCTTCTAGCTCAAAATTTAAGGCCCAAAAACTGGTGACGTACGGACGGAAGGACGGACGGACGGAAAGACATGGCTAAATCGACTCAGCTAGCGATTCTGAGTCGATCCATATACTTTGAGGTATATGTAGCTAAATTATTTCTCTATGTTACAAACTATGTATCAAAACTAATATACCCCTATGGGATAGGGTATAAACATATGAGAAGGCTACAATCCGCTGTGCGGATCGTTGAATACCCTATCCCATCCCATACTGAAAATTAATATCTCCAAAAAGTGGGCTTTATAAGCCTATTATATAGAAAATGTCATTGTCACAACAATATATTGTACAAACAGTTTATCAGAATATTTTGTTGTTTGACAAAACACATCGTTTTCCTCCTGCATATACTTTGGGATAGGGTATACAAATGGTTTTTTAAGAAAACGCCCCCAAAACGTGGGCGTGGGCTAAAATGATCTATAAACGAAATGTTTATATTAATATTACTAATTATTCTGCATCAAATTTTTTTTCGAAAATTTTAAAGTTTGACCGTAAAACTTTTTTTTATTAAAAACGCCCCCAAAGAGTGGGCGTGGCGAAAAACTTTATATGAACAAAATATAGATACTACGATTGTCTAACTACGCTTCTCAGACACTTTTTCAAAATTCCTTATGGTTTGGCCAAAAAATACGTTTTCTTAAAAAGGGGGCGTGGCAGTGGGCTGATTTCAAAAATTTTTACACTTGTTCTGCTGGGAGCAACAAAGAGCACGTGTACCAAATTTCATCCTTCTAGCTCAAAATTTAAGGCCCAAAAACTGGTGACGTACGGACGGAAGGACGGACGGACGGAAAGACATGGCTAAATCGACTCAGCTAGCGATTCTGAGTCGATCCATATACTTTGAGGTATATGTAGCTAAATTATTTCTCTATGTTACAAACTATGTATCAAAACTAATATACCCCTATGGGATAGGGTATAAACATATGAGAAGGCTACAATCCGCTGTGCGGATCGTTGAATACCCTATCCCATCCCATACTGAAAATTAATATCTCCAAAAAGTGGGCTTTATAAGCCTATTATATAGAAAATGTCATTGTCACAACAATATATTGTACAAACAGTTTATCAGAATATTTTGTTGTTTGACAAAACACATCGTTTTCCTCCTGCATATACTTTGGGATAGGGTATACAAATGGTTTTTGTAAGAAAACGCCCCCAAAACGTGGGCGTGGGCTAAAATGATCTATAAACGAAATGTTTATATTAATATTACTAATTATTCTGCATCAAAATTTTTTTCGAAAATTTTAAAGTTTGACCGTAAAACTTTTTTTATTAAAAACGCCCCCAAAAAGTGGGCGTGGCGAAAAACTTTATATGAACAAAATATAGATACTACGATTGTCTAACTACGCTTTTCAGACACTTTTTCAAAATTCCTTATGGTTTGGCCAAAACATACGTTTTCTTAAAAAGGGGGCGTGGCAGTGGGCTGATTTCAAAAATTTTTACACTTGTTCTGCTGGGAGCAACAAAGAGCACGTGTACCAAATTTCATCCTTCTAGCTCAAAATTTAAGGCCCAAAAACTGGAGACGTACGGACGGAAGGACGGACGGACGGAAAGACATGGCTAAATCGACTCAGCTAGCGATTCTGAGTCGATCCATATACTTTGAGGTATATGTAGCTAAATTATTTCTCTATGTTACAAACTATGTATCGAAACTAATATACCCCTATGGGATAGGGTATAAACATTTTTATACACTATCCCATACATATGCAGGAGAAAAACATATGAGAGGCTACAATCCGCTATGCGGATCGTTGAATACCCTATTACATCCCATCCTTTATATTAATATCCTCAAAATATAGGCCTTATGGCGATGAAAAACAGAAAGTGACATTGTCACAATATATTGCTCAGACAGTTTCTCAAAATATTTTGTGGTTCGACAAAAAACAAAGTATTTCTATTGCTATAATGCCTTTGGATGGGGTATACAAATGGTTTTTGTAAGAAAACGCCCCCAAAATGTGGGCGTAGGTAAAAATGATCTATAGACAAAATGTTTATATTACCATTGCGGAAGTATTGGCATCAAAATTTTTTTCGAAAGTTTTAAAATTTGGACAAAAAACGTTTTTTACTAAAAACGCCCCCAAAAAGTGGGCGTGGCAATAAACTTTGTATGGACGAAAAATAGATATTAGGATTGTCTAAATATGCTGCTAACACAATTTTTTGAAATTCCTTACGGTTTGGCTTAAAACTACGTTTTTTAAAAGGGGGCGTGGCAGTGGGCGGATTTTAAAAATTTTTACACTTGTTCTGGTGACTCGGCCGAGGATCCTATATACCAAATTTCATTATCCTAGCTCAAAATTTAAGGCCCAAAAATCGGTGACGAACTGACAGACGGACGGACGGACGGACGGACGGACAGACAGACATGGCTAATTCGACTCAGCTAGCGATTCTGAGTCGATCCATATACTTTGAGGTTTATGTAGCTAAATTATTTCTCTATGTTACAAACTAAGTATCAAAACTAATATACCCCTATGGGATAGGGTATAAACATTGTCTTTTGTAGAACCGTAAAATTTGTTCTGACAATGTCATTATACCCTGTCCCATAGGGGTATATTAGTTTTGATACTTAGTTTGTAACATAGAGAAATAATTTAGCTACATATACCTCAAAGTATATGGATCGACTCAGAATCGCTAGCTGAGTCGAATTAGCCATGTCTGTCTGTCCGTCCGTCCGTCCGTCCGTGTGTCCGTCCGTCCGTCTGTCAGTTCGTCACCGATTTTTGGGCCTTAAATTTTGAGCTAGGATAATGAAATTTGGTAGATAGGATCCTTGGCCGAGTCACCAGAACAAGTGTTAAAATTTTTGAAATCCGCCCACTGCCACGCCCCCTTTTTAGGAAAACTTATTTTTTGGCCAAACCGTAAGGAATTTCAAAAAAATGTCTGAGTAGCATATTTAGACAATCCTAATATCTATATTTCGTTCATACAAAGTATTTTGCCACGCCCACTTTTTGGGGGCGTTTTTAGTAAAAAACGCTTCTTGTCCAAATTTTAAAACTTTCGAAAAAAATTTTAATGCAAATACTTCCGAAATGGTAATATAAACATTTTGTCAATAGATCATTTTCACCTACGCCCACATTTTGGGGGCGTTTTTCTTACAAAAACCATTTGTGTACCCCATCCTAAGGCATTAGCAATAGAAATACGTTGTTTTTTGTCGAACCACACAAGATTTTGAGAAACTGTCTGAGCAATATATTGTGACAATGTCATTTTCTGTATTTCATCGCCATAAGGCCTATATTTTGAGGATATTAATTTTAAGGATGGGATGGGATAGGGTATTCAACGATCCGCACAGCGGATTGTAGCCTCTCATATGTTTTTTATACCCTATCCCATAGGGGGTATATTAGTTTTGATACTTAGTTTGTAACATAGAGAAATAATTTTGCTACATATACCTCAAAGTATATGGATCGACTCAGAATCGCTAGCTGAGTCGAATTAGCCATGTCTGTCTGTCCGTCCGTCCGTCCGTCCGTCCGTCTGTCTGTCTAGGATAATGAAATTTGGTATATAGGATCCTTGGCCGAGTCACCAGAACAAGTGTAAAAAATTTTAAAATCCGCCCACTGCCACGCCCCCTTTTAGAAAAAACGTAGTTTTAAGCCAAACCGTAAGGAATTTCAAAAAAGTGTGTTAGCAACATATTTAGACAATCTTAATATCTATATTTCGTCCATACAAAGTTTATTGCCACGCCCACTTTTTGGGGGCGTTTTTAGTAAAAAACGCTTTTTGTCCAAATTTTAAAAATTTCGAAAAAACTTTTGATGCAAATGCTTCCGTGATGATAAAATAAACATTTTTTTTATATATCATTTTCACCTACACCCACTTTTTGGGGGCGTTTTCTTACAAAAACCATTTGTATGCATATGCAATATGCATAAAACGTTGTTTTTTGTCGAACCACAAAAGATTTTGAGAAACTGTCTGAGCAATATATTGTGACAATGTCATTTTCTGTATTTCATCGCCATAAGGCCTATATTTTGAGGATATTAATTTAAGATGGGATGGGATAGGGTATTCAACGATCCGCATAGCGGATTGTAGCCTCTCATATGTTCTTTATTTAAATCCCCATCGTGTTTTAAGCCATGTCCACTTTTTGGGGATATTAGTTATACAGATGGGACGGGATAGGGTATTCAACGATCCGCACAGTGGATTGTAGCCTTCTCATATGTTTTCTTTCTAGTTTTGAAGTTTGCAATATTTTAAAGTTTATGGTAGTGTATTATATATTTTTGGAATGACGTTTTTCAGTTGTCTCTTTCCCTATGTATTATACGTTTCAGAGATTTCCAAGAGTGCTTGGGCTCGTCTTCTTGTGTTTACATTGTGTTGAATAGTCTGTTGAAATCTTAAGTCTTCATAATACTCCAACATACTTGTCATCTTAAAAACGCCATTTACATCTAGAACTAGAAAATTTATTAGAGGTATTGATTATTTTAACTATTCTAAGTTACAGACGGATTATTTTGTCTAAAAGTGTCTTTGAAGCATTTCCCCACGATGGTATTCCGTATCGTATACGCGATTTAACTAGTGAATAATAAACCTGCTTCTGGACATCGACGTTGGTGTATTTATTCAGATGAACCATCGCGAAAACAGCACTTCTTAGTAGGGTTTGCAGGTTATTAATTTGGGCGTGCCAAATAAAGTGATCATCAATTATTACACCCAGATATTTTTATGGTTGTTAACAACATCGATTACTTTATTTTGAGCTGTTGTTGGGCAGCCATCGTTTTTGTGGTAGATATTTATAATAGCTACGGGTTGATATGGTGCCCGTATATGCATAAGTTTAGTTTTTTCGGCGTTTATTACTAATCCATGGTCATGGCACCATCTGGAAACTCTGTCAAATTCATCCCTGCATTATTGCTGTTGCAGTGTACAAGCATCTATGTTTTACAACAATTGCAATTATCAATCAGCGTATGCAAATGTATTACTTTCTTTGAAATCCTCTTTTAAAGTTACATTGGTGAAGAGAGTGAATAAAATTGGTCCCAATTTCGAGCCTTATGGTACCCCAAAATCAGTGGTTGTTTCTTTACTTATTTCATTCCCTACTTTCACCATCATAGTTCTTTCTGATAGGTAATTCGTTATCCATTTAGCTTAAAGCCCATCTAACTCCAATTCTATATATGCTTTTCTATTACTTTTTTGTGGCTAAGTGTGTCAAAGGCTTAACTGTAGTCTTTAAACGTAACTAACACATGATGGTTTTTATTAAGGCTAGTAGTCACTGCATTCGAAAGCCTCACCCAGCAAACTTCCATTACTCTTACCTTTTTGGAAATCATCCTGATTTTTATACCCTTTCCCATACCCCCCTATGGTTTTAGTTTTGACATTAAGTTTGTAATATAGAGAAATAATTTCGATACCATATACCTCAAAGTATATGGATCGATTCAGGAATCGCTAGGCTGAGTCGATTAAGCCATGTCTGTCTGTCCGTCCGTCCGTCCGTCTGTGTGTCACCGATTTTTTGGGCCTTAAATTTTGAGCTAGAGTGTTGAAATTTGGTATATAAGCTCTCTGGCGGACGAAGCAGAACAAGTGTAAGAATTTTTGAAATCCGCCCACTGCCACGCCCCTTTTAGAAAAACGTAGTTTTAAGCCAAACCGTAGGAATTTCAAAAAAGTGTCTGAGCAGCATATTTAGACAATCCTGATATCTATATTTCGTCCATACAAAGTTTTTTTTCCACGCCCACTTTTTGGGGGCGTTTTTTGTAGTAAAAAACGCTTTTTGTCCAAAATTTTGATGCAAATACTTCCGCAATGGTAATATAAACATTTTTGTCTATAGATCATTTTCATCTACGCCCACATTTTGGGGGCGTTTTTTTACAAAAACCATTTGTATACCCATCCCAAGGCATTAGCAATGGAAATACGTTGTTTTTTGTCGAACCACAAAAGATTTTCTGTATTTCATCGCCATAAGGCGTATATTTTGAGGATATTAATTTTAAGGATGGGATGGGATAGGGTATTCAACGATCCGCACAGCGGATTATAGCCTCTCATATGTTTATACCCTATCCCATAGGGGTATATTAGTTTTTATACCCTATCCCATAGGGGTATATTAGTTTTGATACTTAGTTTGTAACATAGAGAAATAATTTAGCTACATATACCTCAAAGTATATGGATCGACTCAGAATCGATAGCTGAGTCGATTTAGCCATGTCTGTCCGTCCGTCCGTCCGTCCGTCCGTCCGTACGTCACCAGTTTTTCTGGGCCTTAAATTTTGAGCTAGAAGGATGAAATTTGGTACACGTGCTCTTTGTTGCTCCCAGCAGAACAAGTGTAAAAATTTTTGAAATCCGCCCACTGCCACGCCCCCTTTTTAGAAAAACGTATTTTTTTTTGGCCAAACCATAAGGATATTTTGAAAAACTTTCTGAACAACATATTTAGACAATCTGAATATCTGTATTTCGTTCATATAAAGTTTTTTGCCACGCCCTCTTTTTGGGGGCGTTTTTAATAAAAAAACTTTTTTCGGTCAAATTTTTAAAATTTTCGAAAAAAATTTTGATGCAGAATCATTAGTAATATAAATTATGAACATTTCGTCGATAGACCATTTTAACCCACGCCCACTTTTTGGGGGCGTTTTTATATAAAAACCATTTTTATACACTACCCCATAACATATGCAGGAGAAAACCTTGTCTTTTGTAGAACCGTTAAAGTTTTTTTATAAGCCGTCTGATGAATTTGTTGTCACCCTGACATTTTCTTTATTTTATCCACATCGTATTTTTTAGTCATGTCCACTTTTTGGGAATTTTAGTTTTACAGATAGGATGGGATAGGGTATTCAACGATCCGCACAGTGGATTGTAGCCTTCTCATATGTTTTATACCCCTATCCCATAGGGGTATATTAGTTTTGATACATAGTTTGTGCTCTTTGTTGCTCCCAGCAGAACAAGTGTAAAATTTTTTGAAATCCCGCCTACTGCCACGCCCCCTTTTTAGAAAAAACGTATATTTTGGCCCTAACCATAAGGAATTTTGAAAACTTTCTTGAACAACATATTTAAGACAATCTGAATATCTGTATTTCGTTCATATAAAGTTTTTTGCCACGCCCTCTTTTTGGGGGCGTTTTTAATAAAAAACGTTTTTTCGGTCAAATTTTTAAAATTTTCGAAAAAAATTTTGATGCAGAATCATTAGTAATATAAACATGAATATTTCGTCGATAGACCATTTTAACCCACGTCCACTTTTTGGGGGCGTTTTTATATAAAAACCATTTTTATACACTACCCCATAAACATATGCAGGAGAAAACCTTGTCTTTTGTAGAACCGTTAAAGTTTTTTATAAGCCGTTCTGATGGATTTGTTGTCACCATGACATTTTCTTTATTTTATCCACATCGTGTGCTAGGCCTAGCCATGTCCACTTTTTGGGGATTTAAGTTTTACAGATAGGATGGGATAGGGTATTCAACGATCCGCACAGCGGATTGTAGCCTTCCATATGTTTATACCCTATCCCATAGGGGTATATTAGTTTTGATACTTAGTTTGTAACATAGAGATCGACTCAGAATCGCTAGCTGAGTCGAATTAGCCATGTCTGTCTGTCTGTCCGTCCGTCCGTCCGTCTGTCTGTTCGTCACCGATTTTTGGGCCTTAAATTTTGAGCTAGGATAATGAAATTTGGTATATAGGATCCTCGTCCGTGCCACCAGAACAAGTGTAAAAATTTTTGAAATCCGCCCACTGCCACGCCCCCTTTTTAGAAAAACTTATTTTTTGGCCAAACCGTAAGGAATTTCAAAAAAGTGTCTAAGCAGGATATTTAGACAATTCTAATATCTATATTTCGTTTATACAAAGTTTTTTGCCACGCCCACTTTTTGGGGGCGTTTTTAGTAAAAAACGCTTTTTGTCCAAATTTTAAAACTTTCGAAAAAAATTTTGATGCAAATACTTCTGCAATGGTAATATAAACATTTTGTCAATAGATCATTTTCACCTACGCCCACAATTTGGGGGCGTTTTTCTTACAAAAACCATTTGTATGCCTTACCCACAAGGCATATGCAATAGAAAAACGTTGTTTTTTGTCGAACCACAAAAGATTTTGATAAACAGTCCTGAGCAATATATTGTGACAATGTCATTTTCTGTATTTCATCGCCATAAAGCCTATATTTTTAGGATGTTAATTTTAAGGATGGGATGGGATAGGGTTTTCAACGATCCGCATTGCGGATTGTAGCCTCTCATATGTTTATACCCTATCCCATAGGGGGGTATATTAGTTTTGACATTAAGTTTGTAACATAGAGAAATAATTTCGATACATATACCTCAAAGTATATGGATCGATTCAGAATCGCTAGCTGAGTCGATTAAGCCATGTCTGTCTGTCCGTCCGTCCGTCCGTCCGTCCGTCTGTGTGTCACCGATTTTTGGGCCTTAAATTTTGAGCTAGAGTGTTGAAATTTGGTATATAGACTCTCTGGCCGACGAAGCAGAACAAGTGTAAAAATTTTTGAAATCTGCCCACTGCCACGCCCCCTTTTTAGAAAAACTTATTTTTTGGCCAAACCGTAAGGAATTTCAAAAAAGAGTCTATGCTGCATATTTAGACAATCCTAATATCTATATTTCGTTCATACAAAGTTTTTTGCCACGCCCACTTTTTGGGGGCGTTTTTAGTAAAAAACGCTTTTTGTCCAAATTTTAAAACTTTCGAAAAAATTTTTGATGCAAATACTTCCGCAATGGTAATATAAACATTTTGTCAATAGATCATTTTCACCTACGCCCACATTTTGGGGGCGTTTTTTTACAAAAACCATTTGTATACCCCATCCCAAGGCATTAGCAATAGAAATACGTTGTTTTTTGTCGAACCACACAAGATTTTGAGAAACTGTCTGAGCAATATATTGTGACAATGTCATTTTCTGTATTTCATCGCCATAAGGCCTATATTTTGAGGATATTAATTTAAAGGATGGGATGGGATAGGGTTTTCAACGATCCGCATAGCGGATTGTAGCCTCTCATATGTTTTTTATATAAAAACGCCCCCAAAAAGTGGGCGTGGGTGAAAATGGTATATAGACGAAATGTTTATATTAATAATGTTAATGATTCATTGTCACAATATATTGCTCAGACAGTTTATAAAAATCTTTTGTGGTTCGACAAAAACAACGTTTTTATACCCTATCCCATAGGGGGGTATATTAGTTTTGATACTTAGTTTGTAACATAGAGAAATAATTTTGCTACATATACCTCAAAGTATATGGATCGACTCAGAATCGCTAGCTGAGTCGAATTAGCCATGTCTGTCTGTCAGTCCGTCCGTCCGTCTGTCTGTTCGTCAGCGGTTTTTGGGCCTAAAATTTTGAGCTAGGATAATGAAATTTGGTATATAGGATCCTCGTCCCTGCCACCAGAACAAGTGTTAAAATTTTTGAAATCCGCCCACTGCCACGCCCTCTTTTTAGGAAAACTTATTTTTTGGCCAAACCGTAAGGAATTTCAAAAAAGTGTCTGAGTAGCATATTTAGACAATTTTAATATCTATATTTCGTTCATACAAAGTTTTTTGCCACGCCCACTGTTTGGGGGCGTTTTTAGTAAAAAAAACTTTCGAAAAAAATTTTGATGCAAATACTTCCGAAATGGTAATATAAATATTTTGTCCATAGATCATTTTCACCTACGTCCACATTTTCGGGGCGTTTTCTTACAAAAACCATTTGTATACCCCATCCCAAGGCATTAGCAATAGAAATACGTTGTTTTTTGTCGAACCACAAAAGATTTTGATAAACTGTCTGAGCAATATATTGTGACAATGTCATTTTCTGTATTTCATCGCCATAAGGCCTATCTTTTGAGGATATTAATTTAAAGGATGGGATGGGATAGGGTATTCAACGATCCGCATAGCGGATTGTAGCCTCTCATATGTTTATACCCTATCCCATAGGGGTATATTAGTTTTGATACTTAGTTTGTAACATAGAGAAATAATTTAGCTACATATACCTCAAAGTATATGGATCGACTCAGAATCGCTAGCTGAGTCGAATTAGCCATGTCTGTCTGTCCGTCGGTCCGTCCGTCCGTCCGTCCGTCCGTCTGTCTGTTCGTCACCGATTTTTGGGCCTTAAATTTTGAGCTACGATAGTGAAATTTGGTATATGGGATCCTTGGCCGAGTCACCAGAACAAGTGTAAACATTTTTAAAATCCGCCCACGGCCACGCCCCCTTTTAGAAAAAACGTAGTTTTAAGCCAAACCGTAAGGAATTACAAAAAGTGTGTTTGCAACATATTTAGAAAATCCTAATATCTATATTTCGTCCATACAAAGTTTTTTGCCACGCCCACTTTTTGGGGGCGTTTTTAGTAAAAAAAAGTTTTTTGTCCAAATTTTGAAACTTTCGAAAAAAATTTTGATGCAAATACTTCCGCAATGGTAATATAAACATTTTGTCTAAAGATCATTTTCACATTTTCTTACAAAAACCATTTGTATACCCCCTCCCAAGGCATTAGCAATAGAAAACCGTTGTTTTTGTCGAACCACAAAAGATTTTGATAAACTGTCTGAGCAAAATATTGTGACAATGAATCATTAACATTATTAATATAAACATTTCGTCTATATACCATTTGCACCCACGCCCACTTTTTGGGGGCGTTTTTATAAACCATTTTTAAACACTACCCCATAACATATGCAGGAGAAAACCTTGTATTTTGTAGAACCGTAAAAGTGTTTTGTAACCAGTCTGAAGAATTTGTTGTCACTATATCATTTTTTCTATTTTATCCACATCGTGTTTTTAGCCATGCCCACTTTTTGGGGATTTTAGTTTTATGGATAGGATGGGATAGGGTATTCAACGATCCGCACAGCGGATTGTAGCCTTCTCATATGTTTTTTAATGAATTTGGTTAATCGCTTTACCACAATTTCCTCCAAACATTTTTCTACAACTGGCAAAATTGCAATCAGTCTATAATTTCCAGTATCTTTTATAGATCCGCCTTTGTATGCAGGTCGAATTAAGGAAGTTTTAAGTACCTTTGGGATAGAGCCTTCAATGATGCTTCGATTAATGATCATTGTGATTACAGGTGCTAGATATACAGCATTCATTTTAAGGTCCACTGGTCTAATATTGTCTTGTACTCTTGTTGGTATCTTAATTTAAGTGGATTATTTCCACATTCTATAAAGCTCGTCTCGCTTTTTACACATTTTTAAAATATCATCTGTTATCCACGGTTTTTTCGTTCTAGTTCTTTTATTTATTACATTAGTTCCATTTGACTGCGTTTATATATAATTCATTTTACTCACAGTTGTTGTAAATTCCCTCGACTCCAGGTACTTCACAACAGCTCTGCCAGTCAGTATGCGCAATCAATTGATTAACCTTGTTTTGATTAATTTTTCTATAAACTGACATTTATTTTTCGATGCTGTCATCTACTTCATTCCTTGTATCATACATGGTCATATAGTGATCGGATATATCGGTTTCAACCGTAGCTGATACGATATCTTATTTGGTGATACTTACAAATATATGATCTATTAGTGTTGATGTGTTTGAAGCTATATCGACTCTTGTAGACCCTTTTATCACACTATTCAATCCTTTGGATGCCATCGTTTCCAAATATCGAATGACATGAGACTAACCAATGTGTTTAATATTTATATTTATATCACCTAGTACAATTAATTCAGGTTTACTTTGCAGGTTATTGTCAATTCATAAATAAACTCAGTAATACTCGACTTTGGTGGTCTATACTAGCGTAAATATATACTTTTCTACTTCCAGATTCAACCTCTACTTGAAGATTTTCATATGAATAAGAATTTACAAATATTCTTTCATATCTAATGTTGTTTAAATAAAAATTGCAATTCCTCCACCATTACTTTCATTTCTATTGTTAAATTCAGCATTAAATCCATCAATGTTACATAAATAATTTTCTTCTTTATACCCTATCCCATAGGGGTATATTAGTTTTGATACATAGTTTGTAACATGGAGAAATAATTTAGCTACATATACCTCAAAGTATATGGATCGACTCAGAATCGATAGCTGAGTCGATTTAGCCATGTCTGTCCGTCCGTCCGTCCGTCCGTACGTCACCAGTTTTTGGGCCTTAAATTTTGAGCTAGAAGGATGAAATTTGGTACACGTGCTCTTTGTTGCTCCCAGCAGAACAAGTGTAAAAATTTTTGAAATCCGCCCACTGCCACGCCCCCGTTTTAGAAAAACGTATTTTTTGGCCAAACCATAAGGAATTTTGAAAAACTTTCTGAACAACATATTTAGACAATCTGAATATCTGTATTTCGTTCATATAAAGTTTTTTGCCACGCCCTCTTTTTGGGGGCGTTTTTAATTAAAACATTTTACGGTCAAATTTTAATATTTTCTAAAAAAAACTTTTGATGCAGAATCATTAGTAATATAAATATGAACATTTCGTCAATAGACCATTTTAACCCACGTCCACTTTTTGGGGGCGTTTTTATATAAAAACCATTTTTATACCCTACCCCATAACATATGCAGGAGAAAACCTTGTCTTTTGTAGAACCGTCATTTTCTTTATTTTATCCACATCGTGTTTTTAGCCTTGTCCACTTTTTGGGGATTTAAGTTTTACAGATAGGATGGGATAGGGTATTCAACGATCCGCACAGTGGATTGTAGCCTTCTCTTATGTTTTTATACACTATCCCATAGGGGTATATTAGTTTTGATACATTGTTTGTAACATTGAGAAATAATTTTGCTACATATACCTCAAAGTATATGGATCGACTCAGAATCGCTAGCTGAGTCGAATTAGTCATGTCTGTCCGTCCGTCTATCTGTTCGTTACCGATTTTTGGGCCTTAAATTTTGAGCTACGATAATGAAATTTGGTATATGGGATTCTTGTTCGTGCCACCAGAACAAGTGTACAAATTTTTGAAATCCGCCCACTGCCATGCCCCGTTTTTAGAAAAACGTTTTTTTTAACCAAGCCGTAAAGAATTTTAAAAAAGTGTCTGAGCAGCATATTTAGAGAATCGTAATATCTATATTTCATCAATATAAAGTTTTTTTTTAACACGCCCACTTTTTGGGGGAGTATTTTATAAAAAACTTTTTCTGGATTTTAAAATTTTCGAAAAAAATTTTGATGCAAGATCATTGGTAGTATTAATATGAACATTTCGTCAATAGACCATTTTAGCCCATGCCCACTTTTTTGGGGGCGTTTTCTTACAAAATCCATTTGTATGCTCTATCCCCTGGCATATGCAATAGAAAAACATATGAGAAGGCTACAATCCGCTGTGCGGATCGTTGAATACCCTATCCCATCCTATCCATAAAACTAAAATCCCCAAAAAAGGGGCCATGGCGAAAAACACGATGTGGATAAAATAGAAAAAATGATATAGTGACAACAAATTCTTCAAACTGCTTACAAAACAATTTTACGTTTCTACAAAAGACAAGGTTTTCTCCTGCATATGATATGGGGTAGTGTATAAAAATGGTTTTTATATAAAAACGCGTGGGTTAAAATGGTATATAGACGAAATGTTCATATTAATAATGTTAATGATTCTGCATCAAAATTTTTTTCGAAAAATTTAAAATTTGACCGAAAACAGTTTTTTAATTGAAAACGCCCCCAAAAAGTGGGCGTGGCAAAAAACTTTATATGGACGAAATATAGATATTAATATTGTCTAAATATGTTGTTCAGAAACTTTTTTAAAATTCCTTACGGTTTGGTCAAAAACTGAGTTTATCTTAAAAGGGGGCGTGGCAGTGGGCGGATTTCAAAAATTTTTACACTTGTTCTGTAGGCAGAGACGAGGATCCTATATACCAAATTTCATTATCCTAGCTCAAAATTTAAGGCCTAAAAATCGGTGACGTACAGACGGACGGACGGACGGACGGACGGACAGACAGACATGGCTTAATCGACTCAGCTAGCGATTCTGAGTCGATCCATATACTTTGAGGTATATGTAGCAAAATTATTTCTCTATGTTACAAACTAAGTATCAAAACTAATATACCCCTATGGGATAGGGTATAAACATATGAGAAGGCTACAATCCGCTGTGCGGATCGTTGAATACCCTATCCCATCCTATCCATAAAACTAAAATCCCCAAAAAAGTGGGCATGACTAAAAACACGATGTGGATAAAATAGAAAAAATGATATAGTGACAACAAATTCTTCAGACTGCTTACAAAACAATTTTACGAATCTACAAAAGACAAGGTTTTCTCCTGAATATGTTATGGGGTAGTGTATAAAAATGGTTTTTATATAAAAACGCCCCCAAAAAGTGGGCGTGGGTTAAAATGGTATATAGACGAAATGTTCATATTAATAATGTTAATGATTCTGCATCAACATTTTTTTCGAAAAATTTAAAATTTGACCGAAAACAGTTTTTAATTGAAAACGCCCCCAAAAAGTGGGCGTGGCAAAAAACTTTATATGGACGAAATATAGATATTAATATTGTCTAAATATGTTGTTCAGAAACTTTTTTAAAATTCCTTACGGTTTGGTCAAAAACTTAGTTTTTCTTAAAATGGGGCGTGGCAGTGGGCGGATTTCAAACATTTTTACACTTGTTCTGTAGGCAGAGACGAGGATCCTATATACCAAATTTCATTATCCTAGCTCAAAATTTAAGGCCCAAAAATCGGTGACGTACAGACGGACGGACGGACGGACGGACGGACAGACAGACATGGCTTAATCGACTCAGCTAGCGATTCTGAGTCGATCCATATACTGTGAGGTATACGTAGCAAAATTATTTCTCTATGTTACAAACTAAGTATCAAAACTAATATACCCCTATGGGATAGGGTATAAAAATGAAGTGAGTAGTCGAAATACTAAAACTAGAAAATACATAAAATCGCTAAAATATAAAAAAGATGTATTCTCTCAAAATCTTTTCAATAGTGATGTTTGTTTTTTACAATAATTAGATATAAACTTAAACACACTACCTCAAAATTTTCAATCGGAATTGATAAGAATCACTAACTCTTTTGTCAACAAAATTGAAATAAATGAAAAAGCGGTTGGATGGTTTAACAGAGATATTAACAATTTAAAACGTGTTAAAATAACAAAATACAATAAGGCTAAACTAACGAATAATGACCTACAATGACATGAATACAGAGTAAGCAGAATTATATATAAACAAACCCTAAGAAATACAAAAAATAAGTTCATCCAAAAATATAAAATCGTACGTTTTAAATAAAGTAGAAACACAAATTAATACAATTAACTTCGGTGCAATAAAAATATCAAATAATCTAAAAATAGCTAATCAATTGATGGTTGGGTGTTGTAGAACGAGGGTAGACTCTGATTGGCGTTAACTTGGCAATGCCCAGTGTTGCAACTCTGACTACACATCAAAAGTGCTTATCTTTACCTCCAAGTGGTAACCATCGGATACTGGTCTCATCCAACCGGATTTGACTTGCTAAACGATAAGTGCGAGTGTTGATAACACGACGAAAAACAGCAACACTATAAACACCCTGGTGAGAATGGCACGGATGAATACCCGGCCTGCTGTCCCAGGCGAACCTAGATGAGCTGCTCTGACATATTCGGACAACAGGTTGTCTAGGAATTTCAAGGGTTAGTCAGGCCCCTTGAACAGAGATGGTGGCGGATGAGCCGAAAGGCCAACGGCAGCGCTCAATCCCGTAGTGGATACTGATGGCCCCGTGTCCTAGGGGTATCTAATAAATTGGAACTGGCCCTCCAGGTTGGGGGTTGTACTTTGGGTTAACTACCCACCCACAGAAAAAAAACATGGTTACGAAGCAACCAATAGCCTCGGAAAGGACTGATTTTATTGTTGACGACCCTGCTAAACGAAAAAAGGACAACGACGTTCGTATCTGCACCTGGAATGTGAGAACATTAAACAGGAGAGGTGCAAGCGAACAACTAGCGGAAGCCCTAAACTGCTACAAAGCAGACATTACTGCCATCCAGGAAATACGATGGGATGGGCCGGGCAAAAAGAGGATGAAAAACTGTGAGATATACTACGGACCGTGTTATAGTGAGCAGAAACAGCGACTATTCGGATGCGGATTTGTTATAAGTGCCAGACTTAGGCAAGAAGTCTTATGTTTCCAAGATATTAGCGAACGCATAGTAACAATCCGCATCAAGGCCAAATTCGCCAACATAAGCCTTATATGCGCTCACGCTCCGACGGAAGAAAAAGATGATATAGCTAAGGATTGCTTCTACGAGCTCCTCGACAAAACCTATGAGCGACTACCGAAGTACGATGTTAAAATCGTGCTGGGAGATTTTAACGCAAAGGTAGGAAGAGAAGACATCTTTAGAAGTATTGTCGGAAAACATAGCCTACACGACAACACGTCTGGTAACGGACTTAGGCTAATTGATTTCGCTACGGAACGAAATGCCACTATAGCCAGCACACGGTTTCCTCACCTCGATATCCATAAGGGGACATGGCGGTCTCCAGATCAACGAACGGTCAACCAAATTGATCACATTGCGATAGATAAGAGGCACGCATCCAGTATTTTGGATGTCCGAACATTCCGAGGAGCTAACATCAACTCGGATCACTACCTTGTAGCAGCCAAGGTAAGAATGCGGATATCCACCACGCCACAACAATCCAGAAATACTGTGAAAAAATTTAATGTCGAAAGACTGCAATCGCAAGAGACCGCCAAGACCTTCGCACAACGCGTATCCCTTAACCTCTCGACTAACACCATACCACCAGCATCGAATGTCGAAGAGCAATGGCAACGATGCCAACAGGCCATTAGATCAGCCGCAACTGATGTGCTAGGTTTCTCGCGCCCACCAGCAAGAAACCCCTGGTTTGATGAGGAATGCCGACATATGCTCGCAGCCAAGAACGAGGCCTACAAGGCTAAGCTGCAGGTGAAGACGAGAGCTGCCATTGAGCTCTATAGGCAAAGAAGAAGGGAAGAACATCGGCTTTTCAGCAAGAAGAAAAAAGTGTAAAACGTCAAAGCCAAGGATACAAGGCTCGAACAGAATCCTGTCGAGATGAACATGGAAATATTGTAGTTGAGACACAGTGGGTGCTGAGGATATGGAAGAACCACTTCTGCAGACTGTTAAACGGCGATGACGAACAACATTCCGCTGTCAGGCAGAACGAACCATTCAATATTGGCAACGACAGCGAAAACTGCCAACCACCCGACCTGAGTGAAGTGAGGATAGCAATATCTAAACTCAAGCTTAATAAGGCTGCCGGAAATGACGGCCTTCCCGCTGAGCTCTATAAGGCCGGCGGAGATGACTTGGTAAGTAACATCCACCAACTCATAAGCCAAATCTGGTCGGATGAAAATATGCCTGAAGAATGGAACCTCAGCATCGTTTGCCCGATCCACAAAAAAGGAGACCCTCTGAACTGCGCCAACTACAGAGGCATAAGTCTCCTCAACATCGCCTACAAGATCCTATCTGCCGTAATATGTGAACGCCTGAAACCGTTTACCAACAACCTGATTGGCCCTTATCAGTGTGGTTTTAGGCCAGGAAAGTCCACAACCGATCAAATTTTCACCCTTCGGCAGATCCTGGAAAAAACTCAAGAAGTCCAAATCGATACCCACCACCTATTTATCGATTTCAAAGCCGCATATGACAGCATTTATAGAGACGAACTGTACAGAGCCATGTCTAGTTTTGGTATACCGCCCAAACTCGTCCGTTTGTGTAGGATGACGATAGAGAATTCTCGCTGCTCCATCAGGGTCGGAAACGACCTCACCGACACATTCGATACCAAAAAAGGATTTAGGCAAGGCGATGCGCTGTCATGTGACTTCTTTAATCTGATTCTTGAGAGAATTGTGCAAAACTCCAAAGCCAACACCAGAGGCACAATTTTCCAAAAGTCGGTGCAACTACTAGCATACGCTGACGATATTGACATCATTGGTAGGACTCAACGTGATGTCATAGCCACGTTTGCTAGTATAGAGAAGGAAGCGGCGAAAATGGGTTTAGCAGTAAATGAGGGTAAGACTAAGTATATGCTGTCATCACGAAAGGACTCACAACATCGACGAATTGGACAGAACGTCACCATTGACAGATATAACTTTGAGGTAGTACGGGACTTTGTCTACCTCGGCTCCGCTATTAGCTCTGACAACAACATCTCATCAGAAATTAAACGAAGAATTACTCTTGCCAACCGCTGTTTCTTCGGGCTAAGAAGGCAATTTAGTACTAAAGCCCTCACTCGAACTACTAAGGAGACCCTATATAAGACCCTGATCATCCCACTCCTGCTCTACGGCGCTGAAGCATGGACCGTATCAAAAGCGGATGAAGAAATCCTTGGTAGATTCGAGAGGAAAATTCTTCGAAAAATCTTCGGTCCCGTTTGCGTTGACGGGCTATGGAGACGAAGATTCAACCAAGAACTATACGAGCTGTACAGCGACATGCCCCTGGTCAAAAAAACTCCGCATTGGACGTTTAAGATGGCTAGGACATGTAGAACGAATGGACACCAATACTCCGGCTCGCAGAGTCTTCGATTCCCAGCCAGACGTCGGACGCAGTAGAGGAAGACCTCGCCTTAAGTGGCGCGCACAAGTGGAAACCGACCTCAGCCAACTTGGAGTGCGCAACTGGAGGCAGTTAGCTAAGGACCGGGCTAATTGGAGAGGCATGTTGGTTGAGGCCCAGGTTCATTCCGGACTGTAGCGCCACTTAAGTAAGTAAGCTAATCAATTTAATGAATATTTTATAACAAGCGTAGAAAAAAACATATGAGAAGGCTACAATCCGCTGTGCGGATCGTTGAATACCCTATCCCATCCTATCCATAAAACTAAAATCCCCAAAAAAGGGGACATGGCTAAAAACACGATGTGGATAAATAGAAAAAATGATATAGTGACAACAAATTCTTCAGACTGCTTACAAAACACTTTAACGGTTCTACATAAGACAAGGTTTTCTCTTGCATATGTTATGGGGTAGTGTATAAAAATGGTTTTTATATAAAAACGCCCCCAAAAAGTGGGCGTGGGTTAAAATGGTATAAAGACGAAATGTTCATATTAATAATGTTAATGATTCTGCATCAAAATTTTTTTCGAAAAATTTAAAATTTGACCGAAAACAGTTTTTTATTGAAAACGCCCCCAAAAAGTGGGCGTGGCAAAAAACTTTATATGGCCGAAATATAGATATTATTATTGTCTAAATATGTTGTTCAGAAACTTTTTTAAAATTCCTTACGGTTTGGTCAAAAACTGAGTTTTTCTTAAAAGGGGGCGTGGCAGTGGGCGGATTTCAAAAATTTTTACACTTGTTCTGTAGGCAGAGACGAGAATCCTATATACCAAATTTCATTATCCTAGCTCAAAATTTAAGGCCTAAAAATCGGTGACGTACAGACGGACGGACGGACGGACGGACGGACAGACAGACATGGCTTAATCGACTCAGCTAGCGATTCTGAGTCGATCCATATACTTTGAGGTATATGTAGCAAAATTATTTCTCTATGTTACAAACTAAGTATCAAAACTAATATACCCCCCTATGGGATAGGGTATAAAAAAAAATAATTTCAATGAGATTAAAAGCTCTTAAAAGGTGGTTACAAAAATTTCCCGTTTTTTTGTCGATCACACTGAGTGTTGGTTCTTCTGCTCTGTCGGCAAATTATTTGATGCACCGAGGGGGTGGTAGGATGTCGGCTGCTGTTGTATGATCAATTTAATCAATCGATCGAAGGGTTCGCAATGGTGGAGGGGGTTGAATGGTTTATCTGCCTGTATTAATTTACATTGGGGCGTAGGCGAGTTAATTATTATCGATAGCAGACACTTGATTTTGTATTTTTTTTTCTGAAAAACTTCGCGATCTCTTTTTTTTTTGTGCGTTAAGCGTGGTTGCGACGCAAAAATAAAAAAAAACATATGAGAGGCTACAATCCGCCTTGCGGATCGTTGAATACCCTATCCCATCCCATCCTTTAAATTAATTTCCTCAAAATATAGGCCTTATGGCGATGAAATACAGAAAATGACATTGTCACATTATATTGCTCAGACAGTTTCTCCAAATCTTGTGTGGTTCGACAAAAAACAACGTATTTCTATTGCTAATGCATACAAATGGTTTTTGTAAGAAAACGCCCCCAAAATGTGGGCGTAGGTGAAAATGATATATGGACAAAATGTTAATATTACCATTTCGGAAGTATTTGCATCAAAATTTTGTTCGAAAATTTTAAAATTTGGACAAAAAGCGTTTTTTTTTAAAAACGCCCCCAAAAAGTGGGCGTGGCAAAAAACTTTGTATGAACGAAATATAGATATTAGGATTGTCTAAATATGCTACTCAGACACTTTTTTGAAATTCCTTACGGTTTGGCCAAAAAAAAGGTTTTCCTAAAAAGGGGGCGTGGCAGTGGGCGGATTTTAAAAATTTTTACACTTGTTCTGGTGGCACGGACGAGGATCCTATATACCAAATTTCATTATCCTAGCTCAAAATTTAAGGCCCAAAAACCGCTGACGAACAGACAGACGGACGGACGGACGGACGGACGGACGGACGGGCGGACGGACAGACAGACATGGCTAATTCGATTCAGCTAGCGATTCTGAGCCGATCCATATACTTTGAGGTATATGTAGCAAAATTATTTCTCTATGTTACAAACTAAGTATCAAAACTAATATACCCCCCTATGGGATAGGGTATAAACATATGAGAGGCTACAATCCGCTATGCGGATCGTTGAATACCCTATCCCATCCCATCCTTTTAATTAATATCCTCAAAATATAGGCTTTATGGCGATGAAAAACAGAAAATGACATTGTCACAATATATTGCTCAGACAGTTTCTCAAAATCTTCTGTGGTTCGACAAAAAACGACGTATTTCTATTGCTAATGCCTTGGGATGGGGTATACAAATGGTTTTTGTAAGAAAACGCCCCCAAAATGTGGGCGTAGGTGAAAATGATCTATAGACAAAATGTTTATATTACCATTGTGGAAGTATTTGCATCAGAATTTTTTTCGAAAGTTTTAAAATTTGGACAAAAAACGTTTTTTACTAAAAACGCCCCCAAAAAGTGGGCGTGGCAAAAAACTTTGTATGGACGAAATATAGATATTAGGATTATCTAAATATGTTGCTAACACACTTTTTTGAAATTCCTTACGGTTTGGCTTAAAACTACGTTTTTTCTAAAAGGGGGCGTGGCAGTAGGCGGATTTTAAAAATTTTTACACTTGTTCTGGTGACTCAGCCAAGGATCCTATATACCAAATTTCATTATCCTAGCTCAAAATTTAAGGCCCAAAGATCGGTGACGAACAGACAGACGGACGGACGGACAGACAGACATGGCTAATTCGACTCAGCTAGCGATTCTGAGTCGATCCATATACTTTGAGGTATATGTAGCTAAATTATTTCTCTATGTTACAAACTAAGTATCAAAACTAATATACCCCTATGGGATAGGGTATAATAAGTGAATCAATACAAAACATTCAGTACTCAAATATAATCGACAGGAGAACGATATTATTTAAGTTTGCATTGATAGACGCCGATCAATTAAAGAGTATTTTAAAATCAATGAATAACAAAAAAAGATCCGTTTTTAATGTCAGTGAGGATTCTTACTGACCAATTCGATGTGTTGGGCCCTATTTTATAAAAGATAATTAATCTATCTATGCAAAATGGTGAATTTCCCGAAAATTGGAAAAAATCATTTGTGAAACCAATCCAGAAAATAGCTGGAACGACGAAGGCAGAAGAATTTCGACCAGTTAATATGCTTTTAATATTAGAAAAAGTGCTGGAGAAAGTAGTGTATACACAACTTCAACGTTTTGTGGAGAAAAATAATATACTTCTGCCCAATCAATCAGGATTTAGAGAGAAGCATTCATGTGAAACTGCACTAAACTTAGTATTGGAAGACTGGAGATGTCTGACTGATGCGAAGCAGAAAATTATAGCGACTTTCATTGATCTCCAACGAGCTTTTGAAACAGTCGACAGAAAAATATTGTTGGATAAATTGTACCAATATGGTGTTCGAGGAACAGAATGGAACTGGTTCAATACATATCTTAGCAAAAGGTTTCAATGTACAATCTACCATGATACTACATCGGATGACAGAGAAGTTAAAATTGGTGTCCCCCAGGGTTCTATTTTGGGAACACTTTTGTTTATATTATACATTAACGATATGAATAAGGTAGTGGTGCACTCAAAGCTTTGTTTATTTGCGGATGACGCTTTAATATACGTTTCGGGAAGCGACATTAGTTCGTGTGCGCAAAAAATAAAAACTGACTTGGAATCGTTAAACAAATGGCTTAAAGTTAATAAGTTAAAAGTAAATGCAAAACATATGAGAGGCTATAATCCGCTATGCGGATCGTTGAAAACCCTATCCCATCCCATCCTTTAAATTAATATCCTCAAAATATAGGCCTAATGGCGATGAAATACAGAAAATGACATTGTCACAATATATTGCTCAGACAGTTTATCAATATCTTTTGTGGTTCGACAAAAAACAACGGTTTTCTATTGCTAATGCCTTGGGAGGGGGTATACAAATGGTTTTTGTAAGAAAACGCCCCCAAAATGTGGGCGTAGGTGAAAATGATCCATAAACAAAATGTTTACATTACCATTGCGGAAGTATTTGCATCAAAATTTTTTTGAAAGTTTTAAAATTTGGACAAAAAACGTTTTTTACTAAAAACGCCCCCAAACGCCCACTGCCACGCCACGTAGTTTTAAGCCAAACCGTAAGAAATTAAAAAAAAAGTGTCTGAGCAGCATATTTACACAATCCTAATATCTATATTTCGTTCATACAAAGTTTTTTGCCACGCCCACTTTTTGGGGGCGTTTTTAGTAAAAAACGCTTTTTGTCCAAATTTTAAAATTTTCGAAAAAATTTTTGATGCAAATACTTCCGAAATGGTAATATAAACATTTTGTCCATAGATCATTTTCACCTGCGCCCACAGGTTTTCTTACGTTTTCTTACAAAAACCATTTGTATACCCCATCCCAAGGCATTAGCAATAGAAATACGTTGTTTTTTGTCGAACCACAAAAGATTTTGATAAACAGTCTGAGCAATATATTGTGACAATGTCATTTTCTGTATTTCATCGCCATAAAACCTATATTTTTAGGATATTAATTATACCCTATCCCATAGGGGTATATTAGTTTTGATACATAGTTTGTAACATAGAGAAATAATTTAGCTATATATACCTCAAAGTATATGGATCGACTCAGAATCGATAGCTGAGTCGATTTAGCCATGTCTGTCCGTCCGTCCGTCCGTCCGTACGTCACCAGTTTTTGGGCCTTTAATTTTGAGCTAGAAGGATGAAATTTAATACACGTGCTCTTTGTTGCTCCCAGCAGAACAAGTGTAAAAATTTTTGAAATCCGCCCACTGTCACGCCCCCTTTTTAGAAAAACGTATTTTTTGGCCAAACCATAAGGAATTTTGAAAAACTTTCTGAACAACATGTTTAGACAATCTGAATATCTGTATTTCGTTCATATAAAGTTTTTTGCCACACCCACTTTTTGGGGGCGTTTTTAATAAAAAACGTTTTTCGGTCAAATTTTAAAATTTTCTAAAAAAATTTTGATGCAGAATCATTAGTAATATAAATATGTACATTTCGTCAATAGACCATTTTAACCCACGCCCACTTTTTGGGGGCGTTTTTATATAAAAACCATTTTTATACCCTACCCCATAACATTAGCAGGATTTTTCTTTTGTAGAACCGTAAAAGTTTTTTATAAGCAGTCTGAAGAATTTGTTGTCACCATGTCATATTCTTAATTTTATACACATCGTGTTTTTAGCCATGTCCACTTTTTGGGGATTTTAGTTTTACAGATAGGATGGGATAGGGTATTCAACGATCCGCACAGTGGATTGTAGCCTTCTCATATGTTTTTTATACCCTATCCCATAGGGGTATATTAGTTTTGATACTTAGTTTGTAACATAGAGAAATAATTTAGCTACATATTCCTCAAAGTATATGGATCGACTCAGAATAGCTAGCTGAGTCGAATTAGCCATGTCTGTCTGTCCGTCCGTCCGTGTGTCCGTCCGTCCGTCTGTCTGTTCGTCACCGATTTTTGGGCCTTAAATTATGAGCTAGGATAATGAAATTTGGTAGATAGGATCCTTGGCCGAGTCACCAGAACAAGTGTAAAAATTTTTGAAATCCGCCCACTGCCACGCCCCCTTTTTAGGAAAACTTATTTTTTGGCCAAACCGTAAGGAATTTCAAAAAAGTGTCTGGATAGCATATTTAGACAATCCTAATATCTATATTTTGTTCATACAAAGTATTTTGCCACGCCCACTTTTTGGGGGCGTTTTTAGTAAAAAACGCTTCTTGTCCAAATTTTAAAACTTTCGAAAAAAATTTTAATGCAAATACTTCCGAAATGGTAATATAAACATTTTGTTCATAGATCATTTTCACCTACGCCCACATTTTGGGGGCGTTTTCTTACAAAAACCATTTGTATACCCCATCCCAAGGCATTAGCAATAGAAATACGTTGTTTTTTGTCGAACCACACAAGATTTTGAGAAACTGTCTGAGCAATATATTGTGACAATGTCATTTTCTGTATTTCATCACCATAAGGCCTATATTTTGAGGATATTAATTTTAAGGATGGGATGGGATAGGGTATTCAACGATCCGCACAGCGGATTGTAGCCTCTCATATGTTTTTAAGGATGGGATGGGATAGGGTTTTCAACGATCCGCATAGCGGATTGTAGCCTCTCATATGTTTGTATTGCATATGCCTTGGGGTAGGGCATACAAATGGTTTTTGTAAGAAAACGCCCCTAAAAAGTGGGCGTGGGTTAAAATGGTCTACTGACGAAATGTTCATTTTAATACTACCAATGATTTTGCATCAAAATTTTTTTCGAAAATTTTCAAATTTGGCCCAAAAAGTTTTTTTATGGAAAACGCCCCCAAAAAGTGGGATTGGCAAAAAACTTTGTATTGACGAAATATAGATAAGAAGATTCTCTAAATATGCTACTCAGACACTTTTTTGGAATTCCTTACGGTTTGGCCAAAAACTGAGTTTATCTTAAAAGGGGGCGTGGCAGTAGGCGGATTTCAAAAATTTTTACACTTGTTCTGTAGGCACGGGCGAGGATCCCATATACCAAATTTCATTATCCTAGCTCAAAATTTAAGGCCTAAAAATCGGTGACGTACAGACGGACGGACTGACGGACAGACAGACATGGCTTAATCGACTCAGCTAGCGATTTTGAGTGGATCCATATACTTTGAGGTATATGTAGCTAAATTATTTCTCTATGTTACAAACTAAGTATCAAACATAAGGGCTTTTATTATACCCTATCCCATAGGGGGGTATATTAGTTTTGATACATAGTTTGTAACATAGAGAAATAATTTAGCTACATATACCTCAAAGTATATGGATCGACTCAGAATCGCTAGCTGAGTCGAATTAGCCATGTCTGTCTGTCCGTCCGTCCGTCCGTCTGTCTGTTCGTCACCGATTTTTGGGCCTTAAATTTTGAGCTAGGATAATGAAATTTGGTATATAGGATCCTCGTCCGTGCCACCAGAACAAGTGTAAAAATTTTTGAAATCCGCCCACTTCCACGCCCCCTCTTTAGAAAAACGTAATTTTTGGCCAAACCATAAGGAACTTTGAAAAACTTTCTGAACAACATATTTAGATAATCTGAATATCTGTATTTTGTTCATATAAAGTTTTTTGCCACGCCCACTTTTTGGGGGCGTTTTTCATAAAAAACGTTTGTCGGTCAAATTTTAAAATTTTCGAAAAAAATTTTGATGCAGCATCATTAGTAATATAAATATGAACATTTCGTTTATAGACCATTTTAACCCACCCCCACTTTTTGGGGGCGTTTTATATAAAAACCCTACCCCATAACATATGCAGGAGAAAACCTTGTCTTTTGTAGAACCGTAAAAGTTTTTTATAAGCGGTCTGAAGAATTTGTTGTCACCATGTCATTTTCTTTATTTTATTCACATCGTATTTTTAGCCATGTCCACTTTTTGGGAATTTTACTTTTACAGATAGGATGGGATAGTGTATTCAACGATCCGCACAGTGGATTGTAGCCTTCTCATATGTTTTTTATACCCTATCCCATAGGGGTATATTAGTTTTGATACTTAGTTTGTAACATAGAGAAATAATTTAGCTACATATACCTCAAAGTATATGGATCGACTCAGAATCGCTAGCTGAGTCGAATTAGCCATGTCTGTCTGTCCGTCGGTCCGTCCGTCCGTCCGTCCGTCCGTCCGTCCGTCTGTCTGTTCGTCACCGATTTTTGGGCCTTAAATTTTGAGCTACGATAATGAAATTTGGTATATGGGATCCTTGGCCGAGTCACCAGAACAAGTGTAAACATTTTTAAAATCCGCCCACGGCCACGCCCCCTTTTAGAAAAAACGTAGTTTTAAGCCAAACCGTAAGGAATTATAAAAAGTGTGTTTGCAACATATTTAGAAAATCCTAATATCTATATTTCGTCCATACAAAGTTTTTTGCCACGCCCACTTTTTGGGGGCGTTTTTAGTAAAAAAAAGTTTTTTGTCCAAATTTTGAAACTTTCGAAAAAAATTTTGATGCAAATACTTCCGCAATGGTAATATAAACATTTTGTCTAAAGATCATTTTCACATTTTCTTACAAAAACCATTTGTATACCCCCTCCCAAGGCATTAGCAATAGAAACCGTTGTTTTTGTCGAACCACAAAAGATTTTGATAAACTGTCTGAGCAAAATATTGTGACAATGAATCATTAACATTATTAATATAAACATTTCGTCTATATACCATTTTCACCCACGCCCACTTTTTGGGGGCGTTTTTATAAACCATTTTTAAACACTACCCCATAACATATGCAGGAGAAAACCTTGTATTTTGTAGAACCGTAAAAGTGTTTTGTAACCAGTCTGAAGAATTTGTTGTCACTATATCATTTTTTCTATTTTATCCACATCGTGTTTTTAGCCATGCCCACTTTTTGGGGATTTTAGTTTTATGGATAGGATGGGATAGGGTATTCAACGATCCGCACAGCGGATTGTAGCCTTCTCATATGTTTTTTAATGAATTTGGTTAATTTCCTCCAAACATTTTTCTACAACTGGCAAAATTGCAATCAGTCTATAATTTCCAGTATCTTTTATAGATCCGCCTTTGTATGCAGGTCGAATTAAGGAAGTTTTAAGTACCTTTGGGATAGAGCCTTCAATGATGCTTCGATTAATGATCATTGTGATTACAGGTGCTAGATATACAGCATTCATTTTAAGGTCCACTGGTCTAATATTGTCTTGTACTCTTGTTGGTATCTTAATTTAAGTGGATTATTTTTCCACATTCTATAAAGCTCGTCTCGCTTTTTACACATTTTTAAAATATCATCTGTTATCCACGGTTTTTTCGTTCTAGTTCTTTTATTTATTACATTAGTTCCATTTGACTGCGTTTATATATAATTCATTTTACTCACAGTTGTTGTAAATTCCCTCGACTCCAGGTACTTCACAACAGCTCTGCCAGTCAGTATGCGCAATCAATTGATTAGCCTTGTTTTGATTAATTTTTCTATAAACTGACATTTATTTTTCGATGCTGTCATCTACTTCATTCCTTGTATCATACATGGTCATATAGTGATCGGATATATCGGTTTCAACCGTAGCTGATACGATATCTTATTTGGTGATACTTACAAATATATGATCTATTAGTGTTGATGTGTTTGAAGCTATATCGACTCTTGTAGACCCTTTTATCACACTATTCAATCCTTTGGATGCCATCGTTTCCAAATATCGAATGACATGAGACTAACCAATGTGTTTAATATTTATATTTATATCACCTAGTACAATTAATTCAGGTTTACTTTGCAGGTTATTGTCAATTCATAAATAAACTCAGTAATACTCGACTTTGGTGGTCTATACTAGCGTAAATATATACTTTTCTACTTCCAGATTCAACCTCTACTTGAAGATTTTCATATGAATAAGAATTTACAAATATTCTTTCATATCTAATGTTGTTTAAATAAAAATTGCAATTCCTCCACCATTACTTTCATTTCTATTGTTAAATTCAGCATTAAATCCATCAATGTTACATAAATAATTTTCTTCTTTATACCCTATCCCATAGGGGTATATTAGTTTTGATACATAGTTTGTAACATAGAGAAATAATTTAGCTACATATACCTCAAAGTATATGGATCGACTCAGAATCGATAGCTGAGTCGATTTAGCCATGTCTGTCCGTCCGTCCGTCCGTCCGTACGTCACCAGTTTTTGGGCCTTAAATTTTGAGCTAGAAGGATGAAATTTGGTACACGTGCTCTTTGTTGCTCCCAGCAGAACAAGTGTAAACATTTTTGAAATCCGCCCACTGCCACGTCCCCTTTTTAGAAAAACGTATTTTTTGGCCAAACCATAAGGATTTTTGAAAAACTTTCTGAACAACATATTTAGACAATCTGAATATCTGTATTTCGTTCTTATAAAGTTTTTTGCCACGCCCACTTTTTGGGGGCGTTTTTAATAAAAAATGTTTTTCGGTCAAATTTTAAAATTTTCTAAAAAACTTTTGATGCAGAATCATTAGTAATATAAATATGAACATTTCGTCGATAGACCATCTGAAGAATTTGTTGTCACCATGTCATTTTCTTTATTTTATCCACATCGTGTTTTTAGCCATGTCCACTTTTTGGGAATTTTAGTTTTACAGATAGGATGGGATAGGGTATTCAACGATCCGCACAGTGGATTGTAGCCTTCTCATATGTTTTATACCCTATCCCATAGGGGGGTATATTAGTTTTGATACTTAGTTTGTAACATAGAGAAATAATTTTGCTACATATACCTCAAAGTATATGGATCGACTCAGAATCGCTAGCTGAGTCGAATTAGCCATGTCTGTCTGTCCGTCCGTCTGTCTGTTCGTCAGCGGTTTTTGGGCCTTAAATTTTGAGCTAGGATAATGAAATTTGGTATGTAGGATCCTCAACCGTGGCACCAGGACAAGTGTAAACATTTTTGAAATCCGCCCACTGCCACGCCCCCTTTTTAGGAAAACTTATTTTTGGCCAAACCGTAAGGAATTTCAAAAAAGTGTCTGAGTAGCATATTTAGACAATCCTAATATCTATATTTCGTTCCTACAAAGTTTTTTGCCACGCCCACTTTTTGGGGGCGTTTTTAGTAAAAAACCCTTTTTGTCCAAATTTTAAAACTTTCGAAAAAAAAATGTTGATGCGAATACTTCCGAAATGGTAATATAAACATTTTGTCCATAGATCATTTTCACCTACGCCCACATTTTGGGGGCGTTTTCTTACAAAAACCATTTGTATACCCCATCCCAAGGCATTAGCAATAGAAATACGTTGTTTTTTGTCGAACCACACAAGATTTTGAGAAACTGTCTGAGCAATATATTGTGACAATGTCATTTTCTGTATTTCATCGCTATAAGGCCTATATTTTGAGGATATTAATTTAAAGAATGGGATGGGATAGTGTATTCAACGATCCCCATAGCGGATTGTAGCCTCTCATATGTTTGTATTTCATATGCCTTGGGGTAGGGCATACAAATGGTTTTTGTAGGAAAACGCCCCCAAAAAGTGGGCGTGGGTTAAAATTGTCTACTGACGAAATGTTCATATTAATACTACCAATGATTTTGCATCGAAAATTTTCAAATTTGGCCAAAAAAGGTTTTTTATAGAAAACGCCCCCAAAAAGTATGCGTGGCAAAAAACTTTGTATTGACGAAATATAGATATTACGATTCTCTAAATGTGCTTTTCTGACCCTTTTTTTAAAATTCCTTACGGTTTGGCCAAAAACTGAGTTTATCTTAAAAGGGGGCGTGGCAGTGGGCGGATTTCAAAAATTCAAAAACTAATATACCCCTATGGGATAGGGTATAAACACCGTAGGACAAAATTAATTCGTGACCCTTAAAGAAGATCAATTGCAACAATATATAACTATTCTCAATACTTTTGTATTGATAATACAAATATGACTTTTATTTTTCGAGTAACGCGGAGCGATTTTGTTATCGTCTTTAATGTCCTAGTGATGCTGCCGCTTGAGTTGAGTGCTGAAATCAAAGACAGACATGGCTTAATCGACTCAGCTAGCAATTCTGAGTCGATCCATATACTTTGAGGTATATGTAGCTAAATTATTTCTCTATGTTACAAACTAAGTATCAAAACTAATATACCCCTATGGGATAGGGTATAAACATATGAGAGGCTACAATCCGCTATGCGGATCGTTGAAAACCCTATCCCATCCCATCCTTAAAATTAATATCCTCAAAATATAGGCCTTATGGCGATGAAATACAGAAAATGACATTGTCACAATATATTGCTCAGACAGTTTATCAAAATCTTTTGTGGTTCGACAAAAAAAAAACGGTTTTCTATTGCTAATGCCTTGGGATGGGGTATACAAATGGTTTTTGTAAGAAAACGCCCCCAAAATGTGGGCGTAGGTGAAAATGATCTATTGACAAAATGTTTATATTACCATTGCGGAAGTATTTGCATCAAAATTTTTTTCGAAAGTTTTAAAATTTGGACAAAAAACGATTTTTACTAAAAACGCCCCCAAAAAGTGGGCGTGGCAAAAAACTTTGTATGGACGAAATAAAAATATTAGGATTGTCTATATATTTTGCTAACACACTTTTTTGAAATTCCTTACGCTTTGGCCACAAAATACGTTTTCCTAAAAAGGGGGCGTGGCAGTGGGCGGATTTCAAAAATGTTTACACTTGTTCTGGTGGCATGGACAAGGATCCTATATACCAAATTTCATTATCCTAGCTCAAAATTGAAGACCCGAAAATCGGTGACGAACAGACAGACAGACATGGCTAATTCGACTCAACTAGCGATTCTGAGTCGATCCATATACTTTGAGGTGTATGTAGCTAAATTATTTCTCTATGTTACAAACTAAGTATCAAAACTAGTATACCCCCCTATGGGATAGGGTATAAAACATATGAGAAGGCTACAATCCGCTATGCGGATCGTTGAATACCCTATCCCATCCTATCCATAAAACTAAAATCCCCAAAAAGTGGGCATGGCTAAAAAACACGATGTGGATAAAATAGAAAAAATGATATAGTGACAACAAATTCTTCAGACTGCTTACAAAACACTTTTACGTTTCTACAAAATACAAGGTTTTCTCCTGCATATGTTATGGGGTAGTGTTTAAAAATGGTTTATAAAAACGCCCCCAAAAAGTGGGCGTGGGTGAAAATGGTATATAGACGAAATGTTTATATTAATAATGTTAATGATTCATTGTCACAATATATTGCTCAGACAGTTTATCAAAATCTTTTGTGGCTCGACAAAAACAACGGTTTTCTATTGCTAATGCCTTGGGAGGGGGTATACAAATGGTTTTTGTAAGAAAACGCCCCCAAAATGTGGGCGTAGGTGAATATGATCTATAGACAAAATGTTTATATTACCATTGCGGAAGTATTTGCATAAAAATTTTTTTTTCGAAAGTTTCAAAATTTCGACAAAAAACTTTTTTTACTAAAAACGCCCCCAAAAAGTGGGCGTGGCAAAAAAATTTTTATCGACGAAATATAGATATTAAGATTTTCTAAATATGTTGCAAACACACTTTTTTGAAATTCCTTACGGTTTGGCTTAAAACTACGTTTTTTCTAAAAAGGGGCGTGGCAGTGGGCGGATTTTAAAAATTTTTACACTAATTCTGGTGACTCGGCGAAGGATCCTATAAACCAAATTTCATTATCGTAGCTCAAAATTTAAGGCCCAAAAATCGGTGACGAACAGACAGACGGACGGACGGACGGACAGACAGACATGGCTAATTCAACTCAGCTAGCGATTCTGAGTCGATCCATATACTTTGAGGTATATGTAGCTAAATTATTTCTCTATGTTACAAACTAAGTATCAAAACTAATATACCCCTATGGGATAGGGTATAAACATATGAGAGGCTACAATCCGCTATGCGGATCGTTGAATACCCTATCCCATCCCATCCTTTAAATTAATATCCTCAAAATATAGGCCTTATGGCGATGAAATACAGAAAATGACATTGTCACAATATATTGCTCAGACAGTTTCTCAAAATCTTGTGTGGTTCGACAAAAAACAACGTATTTCTATTGCTAATGCCTTGGGATGGGGTATACAAATGGTTTTTGTAAGAAAACGCCCCGAAAATGTAGGCGTAGGTGAAAATAATCTATAGACAAAATGTTTATATTACCATTTCGGAAGTATTTGCAAAAAATTTTTTTTCGAAAGTTTTAAAATTTGGACAAAAAGCGTTTTTTACTAAAAACGCCCCCAAAAAGTGGGCGTGGCAAAAAACTTTGTATGAACGAAATATAGATATTAGGATTGTCTAAATATGCTGCTCAGACACTTTTTTGAAAGTCCTTACGGTTTGGCCAAAAAATAAGTTTTCCTAAAAAGTGGCAGTGGGCGGATTTCGAAAATTTTTACACTTGTTCTGGTGGCACGGACGAGGATCCTATATACCAAATTTCATTATCCTAGCTCAAAATTTAAGGCCCAAAAACCGCTGACGAACAGACAGACGGACGGACGGACGGACGGACGGACGGACAGACATGGCTAATTCGACTCAGCTAGCGATTCTGAGTCGATCCATATACTTTGAGGTATATGTAGCAAAATTATTTCTCTATGTTACAAACTAAGTATCAAAACATATATACCCCCCTATGGGATAGGGTATAAACATATGAGAAGCTACAATCCGCTATGCGGATCGTTGAAAACCCTATCCCATCCCATCCTTAAAATGAATATCCTCAAAATATACGCCTTATGGCGATGAAAAACAGAAAATGACATTGTCACAATATATTGCTCAGACAGTTTATCAAAATCTTTTGTGGTTCGACAAAAAACAACGGTTTTCTATTGCTAATGCCTTGGGATGGGGTATACAAATGGTTTTTGTAAGAAAACGCCCCAAAATGTGGGCGTAGGTGAAATCGATCTATTGACAAAATGTTTATATTACCATTGCGGAAGTATTTGCATCAAAATTTTTTTCGAAATTTTTAAAATTTGGCCAAAAAACGTTTTTTACTAAAAACGCCCCCAAAAAGTGGGTGTGGCAAAAAACTTTGTATGTACGAAATATAGATATTAGGATTGTCTAAATATGTTGCTAACACACTTTTTTGAAATTCCTTACGGTTTGGCTTAAAACTACGTTTTGTCTAAAAGGGGGCGTGGCAGTGGGCTGATTTTAAAAATTTTTACACTTGTTCTGGTGACTCGGCCAAGGATCCTATATACCAAATTTCATTATCCTAGCTCAAAATTTAAGGCCCAAAAATCGGTGACGAACAGACAGACGGACGGACGGACAGACAGACATGGCTAATTCGACTCAGCTAGCGATTCTGAGTCGATCCATACACTTTGAGGTATATGTAGCTAAATTATTTCTCTATGTTACAAACTAAGTATCAAAACTAATATACCCCTATGGGATAGGGTATAAACATATGAGAAGGCTACAATCCGCTGTGCGGATCGTTGAATACCCTATCCCATCCTATCCATAAAACTAAAATCCCCAAAAAAGTAGGCATGGTTAAAAACACGATGCGGATAAAATACAAAAAAGTATATAGTGACAACAAATTCTTCAGACTGCTTACAAAACAATTTTACGGTTCTACAAAAGACAAGGTTTTCTCCTGCATATGTTATGGGGTAGTGTTATTGTTATTGATTCTGCATCAAATTTTTTTTTCGAACAATTTAAAATTTGACCGATAACAGTTTTTTATTGAAAACGCCCCCAAAAAGTGGGCGTGGTAAAAAACTTTATATGGACGAAATATAGATATTAATATTGTCTAAATATGTTGTTCAGATCATTTTTTAAAATTCCTTACGGTTTGGTCAAAAACTGAGTTTTTCTTAAAAGGGGGCGTGGCAGTGGGCGGATTTCAAAAATGTTTACACTTGTTCTGTAGACAGAGACGAGGATCCTATATACCAAATTTCATTATCCTAGCTCAAAATTTAAGGCCTAAAAATCGGTGACGTACAGACGGACGGACGGACGGACAGACAGACATGGCTTAATCGACTCAGCTAACGATTCTGAGTCGATCCATATACTTTGAGGTATATGTAGCAAAATAATTTCTCTATGTTACAAACTAAGTATCAAAACTAATACACCCCTATGGGATAGGGTATAAACATATGAGAAGGCTACAATCCACTGTGCGGATCGTTGAATACCCTATCCCATCCTATCTGTAACACTAAAATCCCCAAAAAGTGGACATGGCTAAAAACACGATGTGGATAAAATAAAGAAAATGACATGGTGACAACAAATTCTTCAGACTGCTTATAAAAAACTTTTACGGTTCTACAAAAGACAAGGTTTTCTGCTGCATATGTTATGGGGTAGTGTATAAAAACGCCCCCAAAAAGTGGGCGTGGGCTAAAATGGTATATAGACGAAATGTTCATATTAATAATGTTAATGATTCTGCATCAAAATTTTTTTCGAAAAATTTAAAATTTGACCGAAAACAGTTTTTAATTGAAAACGCCCCCAAAAAGTGGGCGTGGCAAAAAACTTTATTTAGACGAAATATAGATATTAATATTGTCTAAACATGTTGTTCAGAAACTTTTTTAAATTCCTTACGGTTTGGCCAAAAACTGAGTTTATCTTAAAAGGGGGCGTGGCAGTGGGCGGATTTCAAAAATTTTTACACTTGTTCTGTAGGCAGAGACGAGGATCCCAAATACCAAATTTCATTATCCTAGCTCAAAATTTAAGGCCTAAAAATCGGTGACGTACAGACGGACGGACGGACGGACAGACAGACATGGCTTAATCGACTCAGCTAGCAATTCTGAGTCGATCCATATACTTTGAGGTATATGTAGCAAAATTATTTCTCTATGTTACAAACTAAGTATCCAAACTAATATACCCCTTTGGGATAGGGTATAAACATATGAGAGGCTACAATCCGCTATGCGGATCGTTGAATACCCTATCCCATCCCATCCATAAAATTAACATCCTCAAAATATAGGCCTTATGGCGATGAAATACAGAAAACGACATTGTCACGATATATTGTTCAGACAGTTTCTCAAAATCTTTTGTGGTTCGACAAAAAACAACGTATTTCTATTGCTAATGCCTTGGGATGGGGTATACAAATGGTTTTTGTATGAAAATGCCCCCAAAATGTGGGCGTAGGTTAAAATGATCTATGGACAAAATGTTTATGTTACCATCGCGGAAGTATTTGCATCAAAAATTTGTTCGAAAGTCTTAAAATTTGGACAAAAAGCGTTTTTTACTAAAAAACGCCCCCAAAAAGTGGGCGTGGCAAAAAACTTTGTATGAACGAAATATAGATATTAGGATTGTCTAAATTTGCTGCTCAGACACTTTTTTGAAATTCCTTACGGTTTGGCCAAAAAATAAGTTTTCCTAAAAAGGGGGCGTGGCAGTGGGAATATTTCAAAAATTTTTACACTTGTTCTGGTGGCACGGACGAGGATCCTATATACCAAATTTCATTATCCTTTCTCAAAATTTAAGGCCCAAAAATCGGTGACGAACAGACAGACGGACGGACGGACGGACAGACAGACATGGCTAATTCGACTCAGCTAGCGATTCTGAGTCGACCCATATACTTTGAGGTATATGTAGCTAAATTATTTCTCTATGTTACAAACTAAGTATCAAAACTAATATACCCCTATGGGATAGGGTATAAACATATGAGAAGGCTACAATCCGCTGTGCGGATCGTTGAATACCCTATCCCATCCTATCCATAAAACTAAAATCCCCAAAAAGTGGGCATGGCTAAAAACACGATGTGGATAAAAAAGAAAAAATGATATAGTGACAACAAATTCTTCAGACTGGTTACAAAACACTTTTACGGTTCTACAAAATACAAGGTTTTCTCCTGCATATGTTATGGGGTAGTGTTTAAAAATGGTTTATAAAAACGCCCCCAAAAAGTGGGCGTGGGTGAAAATGGTATTTAAACGAAATGTTTATATTAATAATGTTAATGATTGATTGTCACAATATTTTGCTCAGACAGTTTATCAAAATCTTTTGTGGTTCGACAAAAACAACGGTTTTCTATTGCTAATGCCTTGGGAGGGGGTATACAAATGGTTTTTGTAAGAAAACGCCCCCAAAATGTGGGCGTAGGGGAAATGATCTATAGACCAAATGTTTATATTACCATTGCGGAAGTATTTGCATCAAAATTTTTTTCGAAAGTTTCAAAATTTGGACAAAAAACTTTTTTTTGATAAAAACGCCCCCAAAAAGTGGGCGTGGCAAAAAACTTTGTATGGATGAAATATAGATATTAGGATTGTCTAAATATGTTGCAAACACACTTTTTTGAAATTCCTTACGGTTTGGCTTAAAACTACGTTTTTTCTAAAAGGGGGCGTGGCAGTGGGCGGATTTTAAAAATTTTTACACTTGTTCTGGTGACTCGGCCAAGGATCCTATATACCAAATTTCATTATCGTAGCTCAAAATTTAAGGCCCAAAAATCGGTGACGGACAGACAGACGGACGGACGGACGGACAGACAGACATGGCTAATTCGACTCAGCTAGCGATTCTGAGTCGATCCATATACTTTGAGGTATATGTAGCTAAATTATTTCTCTATGTTACAAACTAAGTATCAAAACTAATATACCCCTATGGGATAGGGTATAAACATATGAGAGGCTACAATCCGCTATGCGGATCGTTGAATACCCTATCCCATCCCATCCTTTAAATTAATATCCTCAAAATATAGGCCTTATGGCGATGAAAAACAGAAAATGACATTGTCACAATATATTGCTCAGACAGTTTCTCAAAATCTTTTGTGGTTCGACAAAAAACAACGTATTTCTATTGCTAATGCCTTGGGATGGGGTTTACAAATGGTTTTTGTAAGAAAACGCCCCAAAATTGTGGGCGTAGGAGAAAATGATCTATTGACAAAATGTTTATATTACCATTGCGGAAGTATTTGCATCAACATTTTTTTCGAAAGTTTTAAAATTTGGACAAAAAACGTTTTTTACTAAAAACGCCCCCAAAAAGTGGGCGTGGCAAAAAACATTGTATATACGAAATATAGATATTAGGATTGTCTAAATATGCTACTCAGACACTTTTTTGAAATTCCTTACGGTTTGCCTTAAAACTACGTTTTTTTCTAAAAGGGGGCGTGGCAGTGGGCGGTTTTTAAAAATTTTTACACTTGTTCTGGTGACTCGGCCAAGGATACTATATACCAAATTTCATTATCCTAGCTCAAAATTTAAGGCCCAAAAATCGGTGACGAACAGACAGACGGACGGACGGACACACGGACGGACGGACGGACGGACAGACAGACATGGCTAATTCGACTCAGCTAGCGATTCTGAGTCGATCCATATACTTTGAGGTATATGTAGCTAAATTATTTCTTTATGTTACAAACTAAGTATCAAAACTAATATACCCCTATGGGATAGGGTATAAACATATGAGAGGCTACAGTCCGCTATGCGGATCGTTGAATACCCTATCCCATCCCATCCTTTTAATTAATATCCTCAAAATATAGGCTTTATGGCGATGAAAAACAGAAAATGACATTGTCACAATATATTTAATTTAATATTTTTGTAAGGAATTTCAAAAAAGTGTGTTTGCAACATATTTAGACAATCCTTATATCTATATTTCGTCCATACAAAGTTTTTTGCCACGCCCACTTTTTGGGGGCGTTTTTAGTAAAAAACGTTTTTTTGTCCAAATTTTAAAACTTTCGAAAAAAATTCTGATGCAAATACTTCCACAATGGTAATATAAACATTTTGTCTATAGATCATTTTCACCTACGCCCACATTTTGGGGGCGTTTTCTTACAAAAACCATTTGTATACCCCATCCCAAGGCATCAGCAATAGAAATACGTTGTTTTTTGTCGAACCACAAAAGATTTTGAGAAACTGTCTGAGCAATATATTGTGACAATGTCATTTTCTGTTTTACATCGCCATAAAGCCTATATTTTGAAGATATTAATTAAAAGGATGGGATGGGATAGGGTATTCAACGATCCGCATAGCGGATTGTAGCCTCTCATATGTTATAAAAATTAGGGTAAATGTAAATAATGTAGTAAAGATCATGTAAATAATAAAATTAGCAAAATTTAATTTATTTGATTAGGTACTCCTTTTAAATCAAAAATTAGAATAATCTATTACCAAGAAAAACAAATAACTAAATTTCAATATTTAAATTATTATTATTAATCTCCTCATTCAATCAAATAAAAAACATATGAGAGGCTACAATCCGCTGTGCGGATCGTTGAATACCCTATCCCATCCCATCCTTAAAATTAATATCCTCAAAATATAGGCCTTATGGCGATGAAATACAGAAAATGACATTGTCACAATATATTCCTCAGACTGTTTATCAAAATCTTTTGTGGTTCGACAACAAACAACGTATTTCTATTGCTAATGCCTTGGGATGGGGTATACAAATGGTTTTTGTAAGAAAACGCCCCCAAAATGTGGGCGTAGGTGAAAATGATCTATAGACAAAATGTTTATATTACCATTGCGGAAGTATTTGCATCAAAAATTTTTTCGAAAGTTTTAAAATTTGGACAAAAAGCGTTTTTTACTAAAAACGCCCCCAAAAAGTGGGCGTGGCAAAAAACTTTGTATGGACGAAATATAGATATTAAGATTGTCTAAATATGCTGCTCAGTCACTTTTTTGAAAGTCCTTACGGTTTGGCTTAAAACTACGTTTTTCTAAAAAGGGGGCGTGGCAGTGGGCGGATTTCAAAAATTTTTACACTTGTTCTGCTTCGTCGGCCAGAGAGTCTATATACCAAATTTGAACTCTCTAGCTCAAAATTTAAGGCCCAAAAATCGGTGACACACAGACGGACGGACGGACGGACGGACGGACGGACGGACAGACAGACATGGCTTAATCGACTCAGCTAGCGATTCTGAATCGATCCATATACTTTGAGGTATATGTATCGAAATTATTTCTCTATGTTACAAACTTAATGTCAAAACTAATATACCCCCCTATGGGATAGGGTATAAACATATGAGAGGCTACAATCCGCTATGCGGATCGTTGAATACCCTATCCCATCCCATCCTTTAAATTAATATCCTCAAAATATAGGCCTTATGGCGATGAAAAACAGAAAATGACATTGTCACAATATATTGCTCAGACAGTTTCTCAAAATCTTTTGTGGTTCGACAAAAAACAACGTATTTCTATTGCTAATGCCTTGGGATGGGGTTTACAAATGGTTTTTGTAAGAAAACGCCCCAAAATTGTGGGCGTAGGAGAAAATGATCTACGGACAAAATGTTTATATTACCATTGCGGACGTATTTGCATCAACATTTTTTTCGAAAGTTTTAAAATTTGGACAAAAAACGTTTTTTACTAAAAACGCCCCCAAAAAGTGGGCGTGGCAAAAAACATTGTATATACGAAATATAGATATTAGGATTGTCTAAATATGCTACTCAGACACTTTTTTGAAATTCCTTACGGTTTGGCTTAAAACTACTTTTTTTCTAAAAGGGGGCGTGGCAGTGGGCGGATTTTAAAAATTTTTACACTTGTTCTGGTGACTCGGCCAAGGATACTATATACCAAATTTCATTATCCTAGCTCAAAATTTAAGGCCCAAAAATCGGTGACGAACAGACAGACGGACGGACGGACACACGGACGGACGGACGGACGGACAGACAGACATGGCTAATTCGACTCAGCTAGCGATTCTGAGTCGATCCATATACTTTGAGGTATATGTAGCTAAATTATTTCTTTATGTTACAAACTAAGTATCAAAACTAATATACCCCTATGGGATAGGGTATAAACATATGAGAGGCTACAATCCGCTATGCGTATCGTTGAATACCCTATCCCATCCCATCCTTTTAATTAATATCCTCAAAATATAGGCTTTATGGCGATGAAAAACAGAAAATGACATTGTCACAATATATTGCTCAGACAGTTTCTCAAAATCTTTTGTGGTTCGACAAAAAACAACGTATTTCTATTGCTAATGCCTTGGGATGGGGTATACAAATGGTTTTTGTAAGAAAACGCCCCCAAAATGTGGGCGTAGGTGAAAATGATCTATAGACAAAATGTTTATATTACCATTGTGGAAGTATTTGCATCAGAATTTTTTTCGAAAGTTTTAAAATTTCGACAAAAAACGTTTTTTACTAAAAACGCCCCCAAAAAGTGGGCGTGGCAAAAAACTTTGTATGGACGAAATATAGATATTAGGATTGTCTAAATATGTTGCTAACACAATTTTTTGAAATTCCTTACGGTTTGGCTTAAAACTACGTTTTTTCTAAAAGGGGGCGTGGCAGTAGGCGGATTTTAAAAATTTTTACACTTGTTCTGGTGACTCAGCCAAGGATCCTATATACCAAATTTCATTATCCTAGCTCAAAATTTAAGGCCCAAAAATCGGTGACGAACAGACAGACGGACGGACGGACGGACGGACGGACAGACAGACATGGCTAATTCGACTCAGCTAGCGATTCTGAGTCGATCCATATACTTTGAGGTATATGTAGCTAAATTATTTCTCTATGTTACAAACTAAGTATCAAAACTAATATACCCCTATGGGATAGGGTATAAAAAACATTGAAAACTAAGTTGATTGTCCAAAATTATGGTAGTGCATGTGTGTTTATGCTAAAACAAATGACAAAACATATGAGAGGCTACAATCCGCTATGCGGATCATTGAATACCCTATCCCATCCCATCCTTTAAATTAATATCCTCAAAATATAGGCCTTATTTCGATGAAATACAGAAAATGACATTGTCACAATATATTGCTCAGACAGTTTCTCAAAATCTTGTGTGGTTCGACAAAAAACAACGTATTTCTATTGCTAATGCCTTGGGATGGGGTATACAAATGGTTTTTGTAAGAAAACACCCCCAAAATGTGGGCGTAGGAGAAAATGATCTATGGACAAAATGTTTATATTACCATTGCGAAAGTATTTGCATCAAAATTTTTTTCGAAAATTTTAAAATTTGGACAAAAAGCGTTTTTTACTAAAAACGCCCCCAAAAAGTGGGCGTGGCAAAAAACTTTGTATGAACGAAATATAGATATTAGGATTGTCTTAATATGCTACTAAGACACTTTTTTGAAATTCCTTACGGTTTGGCCAAAAAATAAATTTTCCTTAAAAGGGGGCGTGGCAGTGGGCGGATTTCAAAAATTTTTACACTTGTTCTGGTGGCACGGACGAGGATATTATATACCAAATTTCATTATCCTAGCTCAAAATTTAAGGCCCAAAAACCGGTGACGAACAGACAGACGGACGGACGGACGGACGGACGGACGGACGGACGGACAGACAGACATGGCTAATTCGACTCAGCTAGCGATTCTGAGTCGATCCATATACTTTGAGGTATATGTAGCAAAATTATTTCTCTATGTAACAAACTAAGTATCAAAACTAATATACCCCCCTATGGGATAGGGTATAAACATATGAGAAGGCTACAATCCGCTATGCGGATCGTTGAATACCCTATCCCATCCTATCCATAAAACTAACATATGAGAAGGCTACAATCCGCTGTGCGGATCGTTGAATACCCTATCCCATCCTATCCATAAAACTAAAATCCCCAAAAAAGGGGGCATGGCTAAAAACACGATGTGGATAAAATAGAAAAAATGATATAGTGACAACAAATTCTTCAGACTGCTTACAAAACAATTTTACGGTTCTACAAAAGACAAGGTTTTCTCCTGCATATGTTATGGGGTAGTGTATAAAAATGGTTTTTATATAAAAACGCCCCCAAAAAGTGGGCGTGGGTTAAAATGGTATATAGACGAAATGTTCATATTAATAATGTTAATGATTCTGCATCAAAATTTTTTTCGAAAGTTTTAAAATTTGGACAAAAAGCGTTTTTTACTAAAAACGCCCCCAAAAAGTGGGCGTGGCAAAAAACTTTGTATGAACGAAATATAGATATTAGGATTGTCTAATTATGCTACTCAGACACTTTTTTGAAATTCCTTACGGTTTCGCCAAAAAATAAGTTTTCCTAAAAAGGGGGCGTGGCAGTGGGCGGATTTCAAAAATTTTTACACTTGTTCTGGTGGCACGGACGAGGATCCTATATACCAAATTTCATTATCCTAGCTCAAAATTTAAGGCCCAAAAACCGCTGACGAACAGACAGACGGACGGACGGACGGACGGACGGACGGACGGACGGACGGACAGACAGACATGGCTAATTCGACTCAGCTAGCGATTCTGAGTCGATCCATATACTTTGAGGTATATGTAGCAAAATTATTTCTCTATGTTACAAACTAAGTATCAAAACTAATATACCCCCCTATGGGATAGGGTATAAAAAAAGGCTTACCGATTGATTCGTTGCGTCAGGCCTGCCGAAGTGAATTTCTTGATTTGCTGAAAAAAAAGGTACTGCACAATGGTGCACTAGGTAAGAATAGAGATAAGAAAAAAGCTTCCTACACACACGCACATAATTAATAATAATTTTCACTTTATTTAACTGAGATTGGGAGAAAGAGTAAACAAAAGAGAAAATTGGTAAACATAAAAAAAAATACTACAGAAAAAAAAAAATTAACATAAAAACATATGAGAGGCTACAATCCGCTATGCGGATCGTTGAATACCCTATCCCATCCCATCCTTTAAATTAATATCCTCAAAATATAGGCCTTATGGCGATGAAAAACAGAAAATGACATTGTCACAATATATTGCTCAGACAGTTTCTCAAAATCTTTTGTGGTTCGACAAAAAACAACGTATTTCTATTGCTAATGCCTTGGGATGGGGTATACAAATGGTTTTTGTAAGAAAACGCCCCCAAAATGTGGGCGTAGGTGAAAATGATCTATGGACAAAATGTTTATATTACCATTTCGGAAGTATTTGCATCAAAATTTTTTTCGAAAGTTTTAAAATTTGGACAAAAAGAGTTTTTTACTAAAAACGCCCCCAAAAAGTGGGCGTGGCAAAAAACTTTGTATGAACGAAATATAGGATTGTCTAAATATGCTATTCAGACACTTTTTTGAAATTCCTTACGGTTTGGCCAAAAAATAAGTTTTCCTAAAAAGGGGGCGTGGCAGTAGGCGGATTTCAAAAATTTTTACACTTGTTCTGGTGGCACGGACGAGGATCCTTTATACCAAATTGCATTATCCTAGCTCAAAATTTAAGGCCCAAAAACCGCTGACGAACAGACAGACGGACGGACGGACGGACGGACTAACGGACGGACAGACAGACATGGCTAATTCGACTCAGCTAGCGATTCTGAGTCGATCCATATACTTTGAGGTATATGTAGCAAAATTATTTCTCTATGTTACAAACTAAGTATCAAAACTAATATACCCCCCTATGGGATAGGGTATAAAAAAAAATAATTTCAATGAGATTAAAAGCTCTTAAAAGGTGGTTAAAAAAATTTCCCGTTTTTTTGTCGATCACACTGAGTGTTGGTTCTTCTGCTCTGTCGGCAAATTATTTGATGCACCGAGGGGGTGGTAGGATGTCGGCTGCTGTTGTATGATCAATTTAATCAATCGATCGAAGGGTTCGCAATGGTGGAGGGGGTTGAATGGTTTATCTGCCTGTATTAATTTACATTGGGGCGTAGGCGAGTTAATTATTATCGATAGCAGACACTTGATTTTGTATTTTTTTTTCTGAAAAACTTCGCGATCTCTTTTTTTTTTGTGCGTTAAGCGTGGTTGCGACGCAAAAATAAAAAAAAACATATGAGAGGCTACAATCCGCTGTGCGGATCGTTGAATACCCTATCCCATCCCATCCTTAAAATTAATATCCTCAAAATATAGGCCTTATGGCGATGAAATACAGAAAATGACATTGTCACAATATATTGCTCAGACAGTTTCTCAAAATCTTGTGTGGTTCGACAAAAAGCAACGTATTTCTATTGCTAATGCCTTGGGATGGGGTATACAAATGGTTTTTGTAAGAAAACGCCCAAAAAATGTGGGCGTAGGTGAAAATGATCTATGAACAAAATGTTTATATTACCATTTCGGAAGTATTTGCATTAAAATTTTTTTCGAAAGTTTTAAAATTTGGACAAGAAGCGTTTTTTACTAAAAACACCCCCAAAAAGTGGGCGTGGCAAAATACTTTGTATGAACAAAATATAGATATTAGGATTGTCTAAATATGCTATCCAGACACTTTTTTGAAATTCCTTACGGTTTGGCCAAAAAATAAGTTTTCCTAAAAAGGGGGCGTGGCAGTGGGCGGATTTCAAAAATTTTTACACTTGTTCTGGTGGCACGGACGAGGATCCTATATACCAAATTTCATTATCCTAGCTCAAAATTTAAGGCCCAAAAACCACTGACGAACAGACAGACGGACGGACGGACGGACGGACGGACAGACAGACATGGCTAATTCGATTCAGCTAGCGATTCTGAGCCGATCCATATACTTTGAGGTATATGTAGCAAAATTATTTCTCTATGTTACAAACTAAGTATCAAAACTAATATACCCCCCTATGGGATAGGGTATAAACATATGAGAGGCTACAATCCGCCTTGCGGATCGTTGAATACCCTATCCCATCCCATCCTTTAAATTAATTTCCTCAAAATATAGGCCTTATGGCGATGAAATACAGAAAATGACATTGTCACATTATATTGCTCAGACAGTTTCTCCAAATCTTGTGTGGTTCGACAAAAAACAACGTATTTCTATTGCTAATGCATACAAATGGTTTTTGTAAGAAAACGCCCCCAAAATGTGGGCGTAGGTGAAAATGATATATGGACAAAATGTTAATATTACCATTTCGGAAGTATTTTTAATTTTAATTTTGTTCGAAAATTTTAAAATTTGGACAAAACGCGTTTTTTTTTAAAAACGCCCCCAAAAAGTGGGCGTGGCAAAATACTTTGTATGAACAAAATATAGATATTAGGATTGTCTAAATATGCTATCCAGACACTTTTTTGAAATTCCTTACGGTTTGGCCAAAAAATAAGTTTTCCTAAAAAGGGGGCGTGGCAGTGGGCGGATTTCAAAAATTTTTACACTTGTTCTGGTGACTCGGCCAAGGATCCTATCTACCAAATTTCATTATCCTAGCTCAAAATTTAAGGCCCAAAAATCGGTGACGAACAGACAGACGGACGGACGGACGGACGGACGGACAGACAGACATGGCTAATTCGATTCAGCTAGCGATTCTGAGCCGATCCATATACTTTGAGGTATATGTAGCAAAATTATTTCTCTATGTTACAAACTAAGTATCAAAACTAATATACCCCCCTATGGGATAGGGTATAAACATATGAGAGGCTACAATCCGCTGTGCGGATCGTTGAATACCCTATCCCATCCCATCCTTAAAATGAATATCCTCAAAATATAGGCCTTATGGCGATGAAATACAGAAAATGGCATTGTCACAATATATTGCTCAGACAGTTTATCAAAATCTTTTGTGGTTCGACAAAAAACAACGTATTTCTATTGCTAATGCCTTGGGGGCTATACAAATGGTTTTTGTAAGAAAACGCCCCCAAAATGTGGACGTAGGTGAAAATGATCTATGGACAAAATGTTAATATTACCATTGCGGAAGTATTTGCATCAAATTTTTTTTCGAAAGTTTAAAAATTTGGACAAAAAACGTATTTTACTCAAAACGCCCCTAAAAAGTGGGCGTGGCAAAAAACTTTGTATGAACGAAATATAGATATTAGGATTGTCTAAATATGCTACTCAGACACTTTTTTGAATATCCTTACAGTTTGGCCAAAAAATGAGTTTTCCAAAAAAGGGGGCGTGGCAGTGGGCGGATTTCAAAAATGTTTACACTTGTTCTGGTGACTCGGCCAAGGATCCTATATACCAAATTTCATTATCCTAGCTCAAAATTTAAGGCCCAAAAATCGGTGACGAACAGACAGACGGACGGACGGACGGACAGACAGACATGGCTAATTCGACTCAGCTAGCGATTCTGAGTCGATCCATATACTTTGAGGTATATGTAGCTAAATTATTTCTCTGTGTTACAAACTAAGTATCAAAACTAATATACCCCTATGGGATAGGGTATAATAACAACAGATCATGGTTACTAAAGTTTTTAAGAAAGTGAAGCGGCGGTGCATGCAAGTTACGTTTTGTCGTAGTAGTTAGCTAAACATTTAAAACCTTTACCGAAGATTGATTTCATAAATCAAGGAATGTTTGATTAAAGCTACATGAATTGTTTGTTCTAAAATTGTGAAGGCTTTTCAAGTAATCTTTCTGTCTCGATATACTGTTGCGGAAAGAGTAACTGATTAAGCTGGTAATTCAAGTGATCAGATCAAAGAAAAGCAAGTTTTAACAAGGTTTTCTCCTGCATATGTTATGGGGTAGGGTATAAAAATGGTTTTTGTATAAAAACGCCCCCAAAAAATGGGCGTGGGTTAAAATGGTCTACTGGCGAAATGTTTATATTTATATTACTAATGGTTCTGCATCAAAGGTTTTTTAGAAAATTTTAAAATTTGACCGAAAAACATTTTTTATTAAAAACGCCCCCAAAAAGTGGGCGTGGCAAAAAACTTTATAAGAACGAAATACAGATATTCAGATTGTCTAAATATGTTGTCAGAAAGTTTTCAAAATTCCTTATGGTTCGGCCAAATATACGTTTTTCTAAAAAGGGGGCGTGGCAGTGGGCGGATTTCAAAAATGTTTACACTTGTTCTGCTGGGAGCAACAAAGAGAACGTGTACCAAATTTCATCCTTCTAGCTCAAAATTTAAGGCCCAAAAACTGGTGACGTACGGACGGACGGACAGACATGGCTAAATCGACTCAGCTATCGATTCTGAGTCGATCCATATACTTTGATGTATATGTAGCTAAATTATTTCTCTATGTTACAAACTATGTATCAAAACTAATATATCCCTACAGTGGCGTGGCGTGGAAAATTTTATATGGTAAGTCGGCAAAAATATGCACCTGCAAACGCTTTCTGAAATTATATTGTGTATTGCAAATCGCATATAAGTAAAGCAATTCAAGCCAATTTCGTATACTTCAAGTCATTAAAGCCAAAATTTACAATGAACCTGAAGTATAATAAAAGTGGCTTCGAAAGAAACCTTTTTTGGCAGATGCAAATGCAATACCTTTAAGAAAATTGATGGTAAAAACATATGAGAGGCTACAATCCGCTGTGCGGATCGTTGAATACCCTATCCCATCCCATCCTTAAAATTAATATCCTCAAAATATAGGCCTTATGGCGATGAAATACAGAAAATGACATTGTCACAATATATTGCTCAGACAGTTTCTCAAAATCTTGTGTGGTTCGACAAAAAACAACGTATTTCTATTGCTAATGCCTTGGGATGGGGTATACAAATGGTTTTTGTAAGAAAACGCCCAAAAAATGTGGGCGTAGGTGAAAATGATCTATGAACAAAATGTTTATATTACCATTTCGGAAGTATTTGCATTAAAATTTTTTTCGAAAGTTTTAAAATTTGGACAAGAAGCGTTTTTTACTAAAAACACCCCCAAAAAGTGGGCGTGGCAAAATACTTTGTATGAACAAAATATAGATATTAGGATTGTCTAAATATGCTATCCAGACACTTTTTTGAAATTCCTTACGGTTTGGCCAAAAAATAAGTTTTCCTAAAAAGGGGGCGTGGCAGTGGGCGGATTTCAAAAATTTTTACACTTGTTCTGGTGGCACGGACGAGGATCCTATATACCAAATTTCATTATCCTAGCTCAAAATTTAAGGCCCAAAAACCGCTGACGAACAGACAGACGGACGGACGGACGGACGGACGGACAGACAGACATGGCTAATTCGATTCAGCTAGCGATTCTGAGCCGATCCATATACTTTGAGGTATATGTAGCAAAATTATTTCTCTATGTTACAAACTAAGTATCAAAACTAATATACCCCCCTATGGGATAGGGTATAAACATATGAGAGGCTACAATCCGCTGTGCGGATCGTTGAATACCCTATCCCATCCCATCCTTAAAATGAATATCCTCAAAATATAGGCCTTATGGCGATGAAATACAGAAAATGGCATTGTCACAATATATTGCTCAGACAGTTTATCAAAATCTTTTGTGGTTCGACAAAAAACAACGTATTTCTATTGCTAATGCCTTGGGGGCTATACAAATGGTTTTTGTAAGAAAACGCCCCCAAAATGTGGACGTAGGTGAAAATGATCTATGGACAAAAGGTTTATATTACCATTGCGGAAGTATTTGCATCAAATTTTTTTTCGAAAGTTTAAAAATTTGGACAAAAAACGTATTTTACTCAAAACGCCCCTAAAAAGTGGGCGTGGCAAAAAACTTTGTATGAACGAAATATAGATATTAGGATTGTCTAAATATGCTGCTCAGACACTTTTTTGAATATCCTTACAGTTTGGCCAAAAAATGAGTTTTCCAAAAAAGGGGGCGTGGCAGTGGGCGGATTTCAAAAATGTTTACACTTGTTCTGGTGACTCGGCCAAGGATCCTATATACCAAATTTCATTATCCTAGCTCAAAATTTAAGGCCCAAAAATCGGTGACGAACAGACAGACGGACGGACGGATGGACAGACGGACGGACGGACGGACAGACAGACATGGCTAATTCGACTCAGCTAGCGATTCTGAGTCGATCCATATACTTTGAGGTATATGTAGCTAAATTATTTCTCTGTGTTACAAACTAAGTATCAAAACTAATATACCCCTATGGGATAGGGTATAATAACAACAGATCATGGTTACTAAAGTTTTTAAGAAAGTGAAGCGGCGGTGCATGCAAGTTACGTTTTGTCGTAGTAGTTAGCTAAACATTTAAAACCTTTACCGAAGATTGATTTCATAAATCAAGGAATGTTTGATTAAAGCTACATGAATTGTTTGTTCTAAAATTGTGAAGGCTTTTCAAGTAATCTTTCTGTCTCGATATACTGTTGCGGAAAGAGTAACTGATTAAGCTGGTAATTCAAGTGATCAGATCAAAGAAAAGCAAGTTTTAACAAGGTTTTCTCCTGCATATGTTATGGGGTAGGGTATAAAAATGGTTTTTGTATAAAAACGCCCCCAAAAAGTGGGCGTGGCAAAAAACTTTATAAGAACGAAATACAGATATTCAGATTGTCTAAATATGTTGTTCAGAAAGTTTTCAAAATTCCTTATGGTTTGGCCAAATATACGTTTTTCTAAAAAGGGGGCGTGGCAGTGGGCGGATTTCAAAAATGTTTACACTTGTTCTGCTGGGAGCAACAAAGAGAACGTGTACCAAATTTCATCCTTCTAGCTCAAAATTTAAGGCCCAAAAACTGGTGACGTACGGACGGACGGACAGACATGGCTAAATCGACTCAGCTATCGATTCTGAGTCGATCCATATACTTTGAGGTATATGTAGCTAAATTATTTCTCTATGTTACAAACTATGTATCAAAACTAATATATCCCTACAGTGGCGTGGCGTGGAAAATTTTATATGGTAAGTCGGCAAAAATATGCACCTGCAAACGCTTTCTGAAATTATATTGTGTATTGCAAATCGCATATAAGTAAAGCAATTCAAGCCAATTTCGTATACTTCAAGTCATTAAAGCCAAAATTTACAATGAACCTGAAGTATAATAAAAGTGGCTTCGAAAGAAACCTTTTTTGGCAGATGCAAATGCAATACCTTTAAGAAAATTGATGGTAAAAACATATGAGAGGCTACAATCCGCTGTGCGGATCGTTGAATACCCTATCCCATCCCATCCTTAAAATTAATATCCTCAAAATATAGGCCTTATGGCGATGAAATACAGAAAATGACATTGTCACAATATATTGCTCAGACAGTTTCTCAAAATCTTGTGTGGTTCGACAAAAAAACAACGTATTTCTATTGCTAATGCCTTGGGATGGGGTATACAAATGGTTTTTGTAAGAAAACGCCCAAAAAATGTGGGCGTAGGTGAAAATGATCTATGAACAAAATGTTTATATTACCATTTCGGAAGTATTTGCATTAAAATTTTTTTCGAAAGTTTTAAAATTTGGACAAGAAGCGTTTTTTACTAAAAACGCCCCCAAAAAGTGGGCGTGGCAAAATACTTTGTATGAACAAAATATAGATATTAGGATTGTCTAAATATGCTATCCAGACACTTTTTTGAAATTCCTTACGGTTTGGCCAAAAAATAAGTTTTCCTAAAAAGGGGGCGTGGCAGTGGGCGGATTTCAAAAATTTTTACACTTGTTCTGGTGACTCGGCCAAGGATCCTATCTACCAAATTTCATTATCCTAGCTCAAAATTTAAGGCCCAAAAATCGGTGACGAACAGACAGACGGACGGACGGACACACGGACGGACGGACGGACAGACAGACATGGCTAATTCGACTCAGCTAGCTATTCTGAGTCGATCCATATACTTTGAGGAATATGTAGCTAAATTATTTCTCTATGTTACAAACTAAGTATCAAAACTAATATACCCCTATGGGATAGGGTATAAAAAGGAACTTCACAAATTACTTTTTGTTAAATTAAATAAATAAATAAATACAATAATAAAAAAATCCACATATAATATATACAAAAAAAGTTAAAAATAGGAAATATTAATGATAAGTAGGAATTTAAAAACAGCAAAAGTTTGAAAAAATTGTGAAAAGTGAAAAAAAACCAAGAAACCTTTCCTCTATTCCTTCCTCCGATAAGTATCGCAATACGGCACTTAGTTGTTCCCTATGGCTCACGTCTGGTGTTTCATCGATCATAATGGACACAAATCGCGTTTCACTTATTTCATTTTTAATTTCATCTTTAATCACTGCAGCGATACTATGTATCAAATCGTTTTGTATGTCATTTGAAAGACCCGAAAAAACTCGATGTGCACTTGAACACTGTTCTAAATGGGAGTCTATTAATGTGTCATACTTAGATAAGTATAAAATTGTTTCAACATAATTACCACGATTAATAGAATCTTGCTTTTCGTTGTGACCCCGAAATGCTTCTTCCTGTTTGCCTAAAAGAACTACTGTATCTAAAAAACGTTCCATTAACATACGGTTTCTATCAACTTTTTTGTTGTGAGCTTCAAAGGAATTACCTAAGGAGGTTTCAATGCGATTAGTGCCGAATTCGTGCAAAGATAAACAGCTTCGAATATGTTTTTCCGTTTTGACATGTTTATTTGCGGAATTAACTAAATTGTTTATGTCAGCGTAGCCAGTACGGCTCCAAACACTAGGGGAATTTGAAAAAGAAGACAAGGAAAGCAAAACATTTTGTTAAGCTTACAACTGCCAGTCAACCAAGTATATTTTTGGTACATGGATGCATTAAAATGCGAAACAAAACCATCCTTGCGCTTATAATCTATTTTCATAGAAGGAGTAGAGCGCCCTATCTCTATAACTTTTTTTTTAAGAAAATTCAACTTACAAAAAGCATTTTCTTCCTCCAAAAGCAAATCTACCAAACAACAATTTACAGTTAATAATGCCATTATCTCTTAATAATTAGCTATTTGAAATTATCTGAATTCAACTGAAAATACCACAATTTAAACTTTTCACACTTTTCACTGTTTTAAATTTCTTTTTTATTGCACATCAATAATTACACTCAAAATTTTCTTTAAGTTACGCATCGCAATCTGCTTCATAACTAATTTTTTCCAACAGAAATAATCTAAAAGAAAAGACAAAATTCACCAATAAGTCGTTGAACATCGGGTTATTTTTTTGCATAAGAAAGCGTGTGTTAAACAGAGAGGAGTCAAACACGGTGAACGATAAAGGGAAATCAAGGAAAGAAAACCAATTTGTTCTAGCCAGCCAGATATTTTACAACACGGCGTTTGTCGGGTTACACTTTGCTTTGTTTTGCTAGCGCTTTGCAGTTGTCTTTCTTATGGGCTATGAAATATGTGGAGTATGGGATAGAGAATAACCATGCAATGATGTGTGTATGTGTTTGCGTAAAGCAGTAGAATGATATGAAAGCGGATGACTTGCAGCAGGTTGAGGGGTTGTTGATAGAATTTGTGGCTTGCGTGTGCTGTGCAGGTGTGGGAAACACAAATATTGTGTTTATATGGGGATATTAAGATTCATGTTGCTTGTTTTATTGGTACATTGTTGAAAAGTAGAATTTCAAAAGGTAACTCGGTAGGAATCGAGTTATATGGACGCCTCGCCACTGTACCCCTATGGGATAGGGTATAAACATAAAAAATAATGAACTAAAATTAAAAAAAAATGTACAAAACTCACCCCATGCAGATATTATTTCGAAGTGCAGATATACATTATATAGCAAATTAGTTTAACCAACACAAAATATTTCACTAATGCTTAATTTTGTTTTATCATTGCAACGCAACCAAAACAACAACACAATGGGAGACGTCAGGCCCGCCAGCCAATTCACAACAATCCACTACCTACATCAAAGTGAGGAAGCCGAGTCCGGAGAAGATGGAAACTTCGGCGCTGAAGGCAGGGAGCATGTTGGTTCCCAACACAATTTAACAACACAACACCAGACAACACCAATCAACACCAGAGCAAAACATATGAGAAGGCTACAATCCGCTGTGCGGATCGTTGAATACCCTATCCCATCCTATCCATAAAACTAAAATCCCAAAAAAAAGTGGGCATGGCTAAAAATACGATGTGGATAAAATAGAAACGAGTGGTGGGTGCACGACTGGGTCGTACGCAACTTTCTCTTTCACAGCAAGTTGGGCGTTAGATCTAACCATAAGCATTTTGATTATTGATGCTTAAATGATATAAATAATGTCGAAATGTATTTATACGAATTTTTACTCCAACATTTGAAGGAATCGATGTCAATGTGAAAAATAATGATTTTCCGTTTTTGGCCAAAACTGAAAATTCCGTTTAGTAATAGTTGGGCTAAAACTAATTATGTGGAATTGCTTCAAGCTGTAATAGTAGTATATGTATTAAATTTCATTCAATTTGACACAATAGTTTGCGAGATATTAACAATTTTCTTTATATGGCCTAAATGACAAAATCCGTTAAATGGATTTTCTCGAAAAAACTGGGTATGCAGTTTTGTTGGAATTAATATGGTTATAGTATATATAAAGTTTAATTAAAATCGTTAGAGCCGTTTTCGAGAAAATTGAGGTTATGTGTAATTTTTATATGGCAGGTACCAGTTTTAACATGGCTAAAAGCAAACAAAAAAAATGGCCTAGAATTATGACCAAAACAAGCGTGGATACGAAGTTTGAAGAAAATCGGTCAATCCGTTAAGGCTGGGGAGACCGTCACGGACAGACGGACCGACGGACGGAATTCCAAAAACCACTTTTTTAGGCTCCGCTATCATCGTAATGTTAGAATCAATCAAAATCTCGAGGTCGAAAATTTTCACGAAAACAATATCTTTCTCTTTGTAAGAGAAAGTTAAAAATGATATAGTGGCAACTAAATCTTCAGACTGCTTACAAAACACTTTTACGGTTCTACAAAAGACTAGGTTTTCTCCTTCATATGTTATGGGGTAGTGTATAAAAATGGTTTTTATATAAAAACGCCCCCGAAAAGTGGGCGTGGGTTAAAATGGTATAAAGACGAAATGTTCATATTAATAATGTTAATGATTCTGCATCAAAAAATTTTTCGAAAAATTTAAAATTTGACCGAAAACAGTTTTTTATTGAAAACGCCCCCAAAAAGTGGGCGTGGCAAGAAACATTATAAGAACGAAATATAGATATTACGATTCTCTAAATATGCTGTTCAGACACTTTTTTAAAATTCCTTACGAATTTACCAAAAATTACGTTTTTCTAAAAAGGGGGCGTGGCAGTGGGCGGATTTCAAAAATTTTTACACTTCTTCTGGTGACTCGGACAAGGATCCTATATACCAAATTTCATTATCCTAGTTCAAAATTTAAGGCCCAAAAATTGGTGACGAACAGACAGACGGACGGACGGACGGACGGACGGACGGACAGACAGACATGGCTAATTCGACTCAGCTAGCGATTCTGAGTCGATCCATATACTTTGAGGTATATGTAGCAAATTATTTCTCTATGTTACAAACTATGTATCAAAACTAATATACCCCCCTATGGGATAGGGTATAAAAACATATGAGAAGGCTACAATCCGCTGTGCGGATCGTTGAATACCCTATCCCATCCTATCCATAAAACTAAAATCCCCAAAAAAGGGAGGCATGGCTAAAAACACGATGTGGATAAATAGAAAAAATGATATAGTGACAACAAATTCTTCAGACTGCTTACAAAACACTTTAACGGTTCTACAAAAGACAAGGTTTTCTCTTGCATATATTATGGGGTAGTGTATAAAAATGGTTTTTATATAAAAACGCCCCCAAAAAGTGGGCGTGGGTTAAAATGGTATATAGACGAAATGTTCATATTAATAATGTTAATGATTCTGCATCAAAATTTTTTTCGAGAAATTTAAAATTTGACCGAAAACAGTTTTTTATTGAAAACGCCCCCAAAAAGTGGGCGTGGCAAAAAACTTTATATCGACGAAATATAGATATTAATATTGTCTAAATATGTTGTTCAGAAACTTTTTTAAAATTCCTTACGGTTTGGTCAAAAACTGAGTTTTTCTTAAAAGGGGGCGTGGCAGTGGGCGGATTTCAAAAATTTTTACACTTGTTCTGTAGGCAGAGACGAGGATCCTATATACCAAATTTCATTATCCTAGCGCAAAATTTAAGGCCTAAAAATCGGTGACGTACAGACGGACGGACGGACGGACGGACGGACGGACGGACGGACAGACAGACATGGCTTAATCGACTCAGCTAGCGATTCTGAGTCGATCCATATACTTTGAGGTATATGTAGCAAAATTATTTCTCTATGTTACAAACTAAGTATCAAAACTAATATACCCCCCTATGGGATAGGGTATAAACACAAAAATTAAAAAATTGTAAAACACAAAAACTTGAAAATGGGAATTGCACATTGGACATTGATGTAGGCCAAATCGGCATATTGAACTAGTCATCGAGATATGTATAAATAATTGTAACGAATATCGCAGATGACTAGTTTAAATATGAACAATTGATAAGCCGACGATAAAAACTCGCGCGCGTGCGTTTACGAATTTTATTAAAGTAAAACTCGGAGAAACATATGAGAAGGCTACAATCCGCTGTGCGGATCGTTGAATACCCTATCCCATCCTATCCATAAAACTAAAATCCCTAAAAAAGTGGGCATGGCTAAAAGCACGATGTGGATAAAATAGAAAAAATGATATAGTGACAACAAATTCTTCAGACTGCTTACAAAACAGTTTTACGGTTCTACAAAAGACAAGGTTTTCTCCTGCATATGTTATGGGGTTGGGTATAAAAATGGTTTTTATATAAAAACGCCCCCAAAAAGTGGGCGTGGGTTAAAATGGTATATAGACGAAATGTTTATATTAATGATGTTAATGATTCTGCATCAAAATTTTTTTCGAAAAATTTAAAATTTCACCGAAAACAGTTTTTTATCGAAAACGCCCCCAAAAAGTGGGCGTGGCAAAAAACTTTATATGGACGAAATATAGACATTAATATTGTCTAAATATGTTGTTCAGAAACTTTTTTAAAATTCCTTACGGTTTGGCCAAAAACTGAGTTTTTCTTAAAAGGGGGCGTGGCAGTGGGCGGATTTCAAAAATTTTTACACTTGTTCTGTAGGCAGAGACGAGGATCCTATATACCAAATTTCATTATCCTAGCTCAAAATTTAAGGCCTAAAAATCGGTGACGTACAGACGGACGGACGGACGGACGGACGGACGGACGGACGGACAGACAGACATGGCTTAATCGACTCAGCTAGCGATTCTGAGTCGATCCATATACTTTGAGGTATATGTAGCAAAATTATTTCTCTATGTTACAAACTAAGTATCAAAACTAATATACCCCTATGGGATAGGGTATAAACAATAAAACGAGCGTTGTAATCACGGGAAAAATGAAAAACAAACTAAATGTCAAATGTACAATAACAATAAGCATTACAATGCACTCTCTCACCCTCACATGTAATTTCAAAAATGTCACACAGGTTGTCGGACAATTGCCTTTAACAACCAAGTTAATAAGAGACAAGGAGAGAATGCATTGTATAGTATATGCACTACCTCTAACCCGCATATCACATAGGGGGCATTAATGTTAAAATAGGTCACACACACACATGTGATCATACATAGTTCTCATGAAGCAAAATAACGCAAAATAAACGAATCATTTTGGAAATGAAACAATGTATCATGTACAGTAGCGATCAACGGCGATGCTTCATGGGAACTAGTGTGAACAAATTACGACACTTGTCATCTTATAGTCAAACGATTAACATCAGTATAATAAATTTATAACGAGCTAACCAAGTGTCGAGTTTTTCAATCGCGCATAAGTTCATTAACGCCTTGTTACAAGACAGCTCTCTTGTAACAATTTTTCTAAGTTCATCTCAGCTTAGAACATTACCCTTGCGGAAGTATTTGCATCAAAAATTTTTTCGAAAGTTTTAAAGTTTAGACAAAACATATGAGAGGCTACAATCCGCTGTGCAGATCGTTGAATACCCTATCCCATCCTTAAAATTAATATCCTCAAAATAAAGGCTTTATGGCGAAGAAATACAGCAAATGACATTGTCACAATATATTGCTCAGACTATCAAAATCTTTTGTAGTTCGACAAAAAACAACGTTTTTCTATTGCATATGCCTTGGGGTAGGGCATACAAATGGTTTTTGTAGGAAGACGCCCCCAAAAAGTGGGCGTGGGTTAAAATAGTCTATAGACGAAATGTTTATATTTATACTACCAATGCAAAAAATTGTGTACAGACGAAATACAGATATAAGGATAGTTTATATATGTTGCTCAGACACTATTTATCCACAAAAATCGGTGACACAGAGAAATTCCTTACGGTTTGGCTTAAAACTACTTTTTTCTAAAAGGGGGCGGGCAGTGGGCGGATTTCAAAAAATATAGTTTATATATGTTGCTCAGACACTATTTATCCACAAAAATCGGTGACACAGAGAAATTCCTTACGGTTTGGCTTAAAACTACTTTTTTCTAAAAGGGGGCGGGCAGTGGGCGGATTTCAAACCCCCAAAATGTGGGCGTATGTGAAAATGATCTATAAACAAAATGTTTATATTACCAATACCGAAAAATTTGCATCAAAAGTTTTTTCAAACTTCTTAAAATTTGGACAAAAAGCGTGTTTTAAAAAGTGGGCGCGGCAAAAACTTTGTATGGGCGAAGTATAGATATTAAGATTGTCTTAAAACTGATTGCATCAAAACTTTTTTCGACAATTTTAAAATTTAACCAGAAAATGTTTTTTTTTTAAAAACGCCCCCAAAAAGTGGGCGTGGCAGAAAAACATTGTATTGATGAAATATAGATATTACGATTGTCTACATATCTTACTCAGACACTTTTTTAAAAATTTTTACAGTTTGGCCAAAAAATACGTTTTCCTAAAAAGGGGGCGTGGCAGTGGGCGGATTTCAACAATTTTTACACTTGTTCTGGTGGCACGGACGAGGATCCTATATACCAAATTTCATTCTCCAAGCTCAAAATTTAAGGCCCAAAAAACGGTGACGAAAAGACAGACGGACGGACGGACGGACAGACATGGCTAATTTGACTCAGCTAGCGATTCTGAGTCGATCCATATACTTTGAGGTATATGTAGCAAAATTATTTCTCTATGTTATAAACTATGTATCAAAACTAATATACCCCTATGTGATAGGGTATAAAAATGTACTTTGAGGTATATGTTGCTAAATTATTTCTCTATGTTTATACCCTATCCCATAGGGGGGTATATTAGTTTTGACATTAAGTTTGTAACATATGAGAGGCTACAATCCGCTGTGCGGATCGTTGAATACCCATCGCCTTAGGGCGATGAAATACAGAAAATGGCATTGTCACAATATATTGCTCAGACAGTTTATCAAAATCTTTTGTGGTTCGACAAAAAACAACGTATTTCTATTGCTAATGCCTTGGGATGGGGTATACAAATGGTTTTTGTATGAAAACTCCCCCAAAAAGTGGGCGTAGGTGAAAATGATCGTTTGACAAAATGTTTATATTACCATTGCGGAAGTATTTGCATCAAAATTTTTTTCGAAAGTTTTAAAATTTGGACAAAAAGCGTTTTTTACTAAAAACGCCCCCAAAAAGTTGGCGTGGCAAAAAACTTTATATTGACGAAATATAGATATCAGGATTGTCTATATATACTGCTCAGACACTTTTATGAAATTTCTTACGGTTTGGCTTTAAACTACGTTTTTCTAAAGGGGGCGTGGCAGTGGGCGGATTTCAAAATTTTTTACACTTGCTCTGCTTCGTCGGCCAGAGAGTCTATATACCAAATTTCAACAGTCAAGCTCAAAATTTAAGGCCCAAAAATCAGTGACACACAGACGGACGGACTGACGGACGGACGGACAGACAGGCATGGCTTAATCGACTCAGCTAGCGATTCTGAATCGATCCATATACTTTGAGGTATATGTATCGAAATTATTTCTCTATGTTACAAACTTAATGTCAAAACTAATATACCTCCCTATGGGATAGGGTATAAAAACGTATTTTACTAAAAACGCCCCCTAAAAGTGGGCGTGGCAAAAAACTTTGTATGGACGAAATATATATATTAGGATTGTCTAAATATGCTCTTCAGACACTTTTTTAAAATTCTTTACGGTTTGGCTTAAAACTACGTTTATCTAAAAGGGGGCGTGGCAGTGGGCAGATTTCAAAAACTTTTACACTTGTATTGAAAATGGCGTTGTCACAACATATTGTTCAGAAGGTTTATCAAATTCTTTAATGGTTCGACGAAAAACAACGTGTTTCTATTGCATATGCCAAAATGGTCTATAGACGAAATGTTCATATTAATACTACCAATGATTGGGCATCAACATTTTTTTTGAAAATTTTAAAATTTGACCTGAAAACCTTTTTTTAGAAAAAACGCCCCCAAAAAGTGGCCGTGGCAAAAAACTTTATATTGACGAAATATATATATTACTATATATTATATATTAATATATATATATGTTCATATGAATACTACCAATGACTGGGCATCAACATTGTTATGTTACAAACTAAGTATCAAAACTAATATACCCCTTTGGGATATTGTATAAAAAACACATGAGAGGCTACAATCCGCTGTGCGGATCGTTGAATACCCTATCCCATCCAGGACCCCGTTTAGTAATAGTTGGGCTAAAACTAATTATGTGGAATTGCTTCAAGCTGTAATAGTAGTATATGTATTAAATTTCATTCAATTTGACACAATAGTTTGCGAGATATTAACAATTTTCTTTATATGGCCTAAATGACAAAATCCGTTAAATGGATTTTCTCGAAAAAACTGGGTATGCAGTTTTGTTGGAATTAATATGGTTATAGTATATATAAAGTTTAATTAAAATCGTTAGAGCCGTTTTCGAGAAAATTGAGGTTATGTGTAATTTTTATATGGCAGGTACCAGTTTTAACATGGCTAAAAGCAAACAAAAAAAATGGCCTAGAATTATGACCAAAACAAGCGTGGATACGAAGTTTGAAGAAAATCGGTCAATCCGTTAAGGCTGGGGAGACCGTCACGGACAGACGGACCGACGGACGGAATTCCAAAAACCACTTTTTTAGGCTCCGCTATCATCGTAATGTTAGAATCAATCAAAATCTCGAGGTCGAAAATTTTCACGAAAACAATATCTTTCTCTTTGTAAGAGAAAGTTAAAAATGATATAGTGGCAACTAAATCTTCAGACTGCTTACAAAACACTTTTACGGTTCTACAAAAGACTAGGTTTTCTCCTTCATATGTTATGGGGTAGTGTATAAAAATGGTTTTTATATAAAAACGCCCCCGAAAAGTGGGCGTGGGTTAAAATGGTATAAAGACGAAATGTTCATATTAATAATGTTAATGATTCTGCATCAAAAAATTTTTCGAAAAATTTAAAATTTGACCGAAAACAGTTTTTTATTGAAAACGCCCCCAAAAAGTGGGCGTGGCAAGAAACATTATAAGAACGAAATATAGATATTACGATTCTCTAAATATGCTGTTCAGACACTTTTTTAAAATTCCTTACGAATTTACCAAAAATTACGTTTTTCTAAAAAGGGGGCGTGGCAGTGGGCGGATTTCAAAAATTTTTACACTTCTTCTGGTGACTCGGACAAGGATCCTATATACCAAATTTCATTATCCTAGTTCAAAATTTAAGGCCCAAAAATTGGTGACGAACAGACAGACGGACGGACGGACGGACGGACGGACGGACGGACAGACAGACATGGCTAATTCGACTCAGCTAGCGATTCTGAGTCGATCCATATACTTTGAGGTATATGTAGCAAATTATTTCTCTATGTTACAAACTATGTATCAAAACTAATATACCCCCCTATGGGATAGGGTATAAAAACATATGAGAAGGCTACAATCCGCTGTGCGGATCGTTGAATACCCTATCCCATCCTATCCATAAAACTAAAATCCCCAAAAAAGGGAGGCATGGCTAAAAACACGATGTGGATAAATAGAAAAAATGATATAGTGACAACAAATTCTTCAGACTGCTTACAAAACACTTTAACGGTTCTACAAAAGACAAGGTTTTCTCTTGCATATATTATGGGGTAGTGTATAAAAATGGTTTTTATATAAAAACGCCCCCAAAAAGTGGGCGTGGGTTAAAATGGTATATAGACGAAATGTTCATATTAATAATGTTAATGATTCTGCATCAAAATTTTTTTCGAGAAATTTAAAATTTGACCGAAAACAGTTTTTTATTGAAAACGCCCCCAAAAAGTGGGCGTGGCAAAAAACTTTATATCGACGAAATATAGATATTAATATTGTCTAAATATGTTGTTCAGAAACTTTTTTAAAATTCCTTACGGTTTGGTCAAAAACTGAGTTTTTCTTAAAAGGGGGCGTGGCAGTGGGCGGATTTCAAAAATTTTTACACTTGTTCTGTAGGCAGAGACGAGGATCCTATATACCAAATTTCATTATCCTAGCGCAAAATTTAAGGCCTAAAAATCGGTGACGTACAGACGGACGGACGGACGGACGGACGGACGGACGGACGGACGGACAGACAGACATGGCTTAATCGACTCAGCTAGCGATTCTGAGTCGATCCATATACTTTGAGGTATATGTAGCAAAATTATTTCTCTAATAAACACAAAATTTATAAACACAAAAATTAAAAAATTGTAAAACACAAAAACTTGAAAATGGGAATTGCACATTGGACATTGATGTAGGCCAAATCGGCATATTGAACTAGTCATCGAGATATGTATAAATAATTGTAACGAATATCGCAGATGACTAGTTTAAATATGAACAATTGATAAGCCGACGATAAAAACTCGCGCGCGTGCGTTTACGAATTTTATTAAAGTAAAACTCGGAGAAACATATGAGAAGGCTACAATCCGCTGTGCGGATCGTTGAATACCCTATCCCATCCTATCCATAAAACTAAAATCCCTAAAAAAGTGGGCATGGCTAAAAGCACGATGTGGATAAAATAGAAAAAATGATATAGTGACAACAAATTCTTCAGACTGCTTACAAAACAGTTTTACGGTTCTACAAAAGACAAGGTTTTCTCCTGCATATGTTATGGGGTTGGGTATAAAAATGGTTTTTATATAAAAACGCCCCCAAAAAGTGGGCGTGGGTTAAAATGGTATATAGACGAAATGTTTATATTAATGATGTTAATGATTCTGCATCAAAATTTTTTTCGAAAAATTTAAAATTTGACCGAAAACAGTTTTTTATCGAAAACGCCCCCAAAAAGTGGGCGTGGCAAAAAACTTTATATGGACGAAATATAGACATTAATATTGTCTAAATATGTTGTTCAGAAACTTTTTTAAAATTCCTTACGGTTTGGCCAAAAACTGAGTTTTTCTTAAAAGGGGGCGTGGCAGTGGGCGGATTTCAAAAATTTTTACACTTGTTCTGTAGGCAGAGACGAGGATCCTATATACCAAATTTCATTATCCTAGCTCAAAATTTAAGGCCTAAAAATCGGTGACGTACAGACGGACGGACGGACGGACGGACGGACGGACGGACGGACGGACAGACAGACATGGCTTAATCGACTCAGCTAGCGATTCTGAGTCGATCCATATACTTTGAGGTATATGTAGCAAAATTATTTCTCTATGTTACAAACTAAGTATCAAAACTAATATACCCCTATGGGATAGGGTATAAACAATAAAACGAGCGTTGTAATCACGGGAAAAATGAAAAACAAACTAAATGTCAAATGTACAATAACAATAAGCATTACAATGCACTCTCTCACCCTCACATGTAATTTCAAAAATGTCACACAGGTTGTCGGACAATTGCCTTTAACAACCAAGTTAATAAGAGACAAGGAGAGAATGCATTGTATAGTATATGCACTACCTCTAACCCGCATATCACATAGGGGGCATTAATGTTAAAATAGGTCACACACACACATGTGATCATACATAGTTCTCATGAAGCAAAATAACGCAAAATAAACGAATCATTTTGGAAATGAAACAATGTATCATGTACAGTAGCGATCAACGGCGATGCTTCATGGGAACTAGTGTGAACAAATTACGACACTTGTCATCTTATAGTCAAACGATTAACATCAGTATAATAAATTTATAACGAGCTAACCAAGTGTCGAGTTTTTCAATCGCGCATAAGTTCATTAACGCCTTGTTACAAGACAGCTCTCTTGTAACAATTTTTCTAAGTTCATCTCAGCTTAGAACATTACCCTTGCGGAAGTATTTGCATCAAAAATTTTTTCGAAAGTTTTAAAGTTTAGACAAAACATATGAGAGGCTACAATCCGCTGTGCAGATCGTTGAATACCCTATCCCATCCTTAAAATTAATATCCTCAAAATAAAGGCTTTATGGCGAAGAAATACAGCAAATGACATTGTCACAATATATTGCTCAGACTATCAAAATCTTTTGTAGTTCGACAAAAAACAACGTTTTTCTATTGCATATGCCTTGGGGTAGGGCATACAAATGGTTTTTGTAGGAAGACGCCCCCAAAAAGTGGGCGTGGGTTAAAATAGTCTATAGACGAAATGTTTATATTTATACTACCAATGCAAAAAATTGTGTACAGACGAAATACAGATATAAGGATAGTTTATATATGTTGCTCAGACACTATTTATCCACAAAAATCGGTGACACAGAGAAATTCCTTACGGTTTGGCTTAAAACTACTTTTTTCTAAAAGGGGGCGGGCAGTGGGCGGATTTCAAAAAATATAGTTTATATATGTTGCTCAGACACTATTTATCCACAAAAATCGGTGACACAGAGAAATTCCTTACGGTTTGGCTTAAAACTACTTTTTTCTAAAAGGGGGCGGGCAGTGGGCGGATTTCAAACCCCCAAAATGTGGGCGTATGTGAAAATGATCTATAAACAAAATGTTTATATTACCAATACCGAAAAATTTGCATCAAAAGTTTTTTCAAACTTCTTAAAATTTGGACAAAAAGCGTGTTTTAAAAAGTGGGCGCGGCAAAAACTTTGTATGGGCGAAGTATAGATATTAAGATTGTCTTAAAACTGATTGCATCAAAACTTTTTTCGACAATTTTAAAATTTAACCAGAAAATGTTTTTTTTTTAAAAACGCCCCCAAAAAGTGGGCGTGGCAGAAAAACATTGTATTGATGAAATATAGATATTACGATTGTCTACATATCTTACTCAGACACTTTTTTAAAAATTTTTACAGTTTGGCCAAAAAATACGTTTTCCTAAAAAGGGGGCGTGGCAGTGGGCGGATTTCAACAATTTTTACACTTGTTCTGGTGGCACGGACGAGGATCCTATATACCAAATTTCATTCTCCAAGCTCAAAATTTAAGGCCCAAAAAACGGTGACGAAAAGACAGACGGACGGACGGACGGACAGACATGGCTAATTTGACTCAGCTAGCGATTCTGAGTCGATCCATATACTTTGAGGTATATGTAGCAAAATTATTTCTCTATGTTATAAACTATGTATCAAAACTAATATACCCCTATGTGATAGGGTATAAAAATGTACTTTGAGGTATATGTTGCTAAATTATTTCTCTATGTTTATACCCTATCCCATAGGGGGGTATATTAGTTTTGACATTAAGTTTGTAACATATGAGAGGCTACAATCCGCTGTGCGGATCGTTGAATACCCATCGCCTTAGGGCGATGAAATACAGAAAATGGCATTGTCACAATATATTGCTCAGACAGTTTATCAAAATCTTTTGTGGTTCGACAAAAAACAACGTATTTCTATTGCTAATGCCTTGGGATGGGGTATACAAATGGTTTTTGTATGAAAACTCCCCCAAAAAGTGGGCGTAGGTGAAAATGATCGTTTGACAAAATGTTTATATTACCATTGCGGAAGTATTTGCATCAAAATTTTTTTCGAAAGTTTTAAAATTTGGACAAAAAACGTTTTTTACTAAAAACGCCCCCAAAAAGTTGGCGTGGCAAAAAACTTTATATTGACGAAATATAGATATCAGGATTGTCTATATATACTGCTCAGACACTTTTATGAAATTTCTTACGGTTTGGCTTTAAACTACGTTTTTCTAAAGGGGGCGTGGCAGTGGGCGGATTTCAAAATTTTTTACACTTGCTCTGCTTCGTCGGCCAGAGAGTCTATATACCAAATTTCAACAGTCAAGCTCAAAATTTAAGGCCCAAAAATCAGTGACACACAGACGGACGGACTGACGGACGGACGGACAGACAGGCATGGCTTAATCGACTCAGCTAGCGATTCTGAATCGATCCATATACTTTGAGGTATATGTATCGAAATTATTTCTCTATGTTACAAACTTAATGTCAAAACTAATATACCTCCCTATGGGATAGGGTATAAAAACGTATTTTACTAAAAACGCCCCCTAAAAGTGGGCGTGGCAAAAAACTTTGTATGGACGAAATATATATATTAGGATTGTCTAAATATGCTCTTCAGACACTTTTTTAAAATTCTTTACGGTTTGGCTTAAAACTACGTTTATCTAAAAGGGGGCGTGGCAGTGGGCAGATTTCAAAAACTTTTACACTTGTATTGAAAATGGCGTTGTCACAACATATTGTTCAGAAGGTTTATCAAATTCTTTAATGGTTCGACGAAAAACAACGTGTTTCTATTGCATATGCCAAAATGGTCTATAGACGAAATGTTCATATTAATACTACCAATGATTGGGCATCAACATTTTTTTTTGAAAATTTTAAAATTTGACCTGAAAACCTTTTTTTAGAAAAAACGCCCCCAAAAAGTGGCCGTGGCAAAAAACTTTATATTGACGAAATATATATATTACTATATATTATATATTAATATATATATATGTTCATATGAATACTACCAATGACTGGGCATCAACATTGTTATGTTACAAACTAAGTATCAAAACTAATATACCCCTTTGGGATATTGTATAAAAAACACATGAGAGGCTACAATCCGCTGTGCGGATCGTTGAATACCCTATCCCATCCAGGACTGGGATGATCAGGGTCTTATATAGGGTCTCCTTAGTAGTTCGAGTGAGGGCTTTACTACTAAATTGCCTTCTTATCCCGAAGAAACAGCGGTTGGCAAGAGTAATTCTTCGTTTAATTTCTGACGAGATGTTGTTGTCAGAGCTAATAGCGGAGCCGAGGTAGACAAAGTCCCGTACTACCTCGAAGTTATATCTGTCAATGGTGACGGTCTGTCCAATTCGTCGATGTTGTGAATCCTTTCGTGATGACAGCATATACTAAGTCTTACCCTCATTTACTGCTAAACCCATTTTCGCCGCTTCCTTCTCTATACTAGCAAACGTGGCTATGACATCACGTTGAGTCCTACCAATGATGTCAATATCGTCAGCGTATACTAGTAGTTGCACCGACTTTTGGAAAATTGTGCCTCTGGTGTTGGCTTTGGAGTTTTGCACAATTCTCTCATGAATCAGATTAAAGAAGTCACATGACAGCGCATCGCCTTGCCTAAATCCTTTTTTGGTGTCGAATGTGTCGGTGAGGTCGTTTCCGACTTTTGTGGTTCGAGAAAAAACAACGTATTTCTATTGCTATTGCCTTGGGATGGGGTATACAAATGGTTTTTGTAAGAAAACGCCCCCAAAATGTGGGCGTAGGTGAAAATGACCTATGGAAAAAATGTTTATACATATTACCATTGCGGAAGTATTTGCATTAAACATTTTTCTTCGGAAATTTTAAAATTTGGACAAAAAGCGTTTTTACTAAAAACGCCCCCAAAAAGTGGGCGTGGCAAAAAACTTTGTATGGACGAAATATAGGTATAAGGATTGTCTAAATATGTTGCTCAGACAGTTTTTCGAAATTCCTTACGGTTTGGCTTAAAACTATGTTTTTCTAAAAGGGGCATGGCTGTATGCGGATTTCAAAAATGTTTACACTTATTTTGCTTCTTCGGCCAGAGAGTCCATATACCAAATTTAAACACTCTAGCTCAAAATTTAAGGCCCAAAAATCGGTCACACACAGACGGACGGACGGACGGACAGACAGACATGGCTTAATCGACTCAGCTAGCGATTCTGAATCGATCCAGGTATATGTATTGATTGAGGTATATGTATCGAAATTATTTCTCTATGTTACAAATTTATTGTCAAAATAAATATACCCCCCTATGGGATAGGGTATAAACATATGAGAGGGCTACAATCCGCTGTGCGGATCGTTGAATACCCTATCCCATCCCATCCTTAAAATTAATATCTCCAAAAAGTGGGATTTATTGGCCTATAATAAAGAAAATGACATTGTCACTACATATTGTTCAAACAGTTTATCAGAATCTTTTGTTGTTTGACAAAAAACATCGTTTTTCTCCAGCATATGCTCTGGGGTAGGGTATACAAACGGTTTTTGTAAGAAAACGCCCCCAAAAAGTGGGCATGGGTTAAAATGGTCTTTAGACAAAATGTTCACATTAATATAACTAATGATTCTGAATGAAAATTGTTTTTCTAAATATTTAAAATTTGACCGAAAAACGTTTTTTAATAAAAACGCCCACAAAAATTGGTCGTGGCAAAAAACTAAATAAAAACGAAATATAGATATTCCGATTTTCTAAATATGCTGCTCAGACACTTTTATAAAATTCCTTACGGTTTGGCCAAAAAATACGTTTTTCTAAAAAGGGGGCGTGGCAATGGGTGGATTTCAAAAATTTTTACACTTGTTCTGCTGGGAGCAACAAAGAGCACGTGTACCAAATTTCAACCTTCTGGCTCAAAATTTAAGGCCCATAAACTGGTGACGTACGGACGGACGGACGGACAGACATGGCTAATTCGACTCAGCTAGCGATTCTGAGTCGATCCATATACTTTGAGGTATATGTAGCAAAATTACTTCTCTATGTTACAAACTATGTATCAAAACTAATATATCCCTATGGGATAGGGTATAAAAATACACAAAATGTTTAGTTAGTCTTTTCATTTTGGGAAACCCCACATCTGACACCATGTTTCATTTATGTTGAAAGCATTATTGAAAAGGAATTCAATTTAGTTTTTGAAGCAACACGAAGAAAATTGAATGAGCAATCGTTGAATTATAATTTAACAAATTATTAACAATATGTTGACTTAATTGCAAGTGAAAGTATGAATTTTGAACAAGTACATTATTGTGAACCTTACTTGATGATGGTTAATTTACAAAAGAGACAGAATCACATGAAAAAATTAGTAAAGTCAAAAACAAGCTTGAGTAGTTTAACATATTATGTAACAAATAAGCAAAATAAATACAAGAGAGAGAGAGAGAGTTACAGCATAGTAATAACTAAGCATACAAAAATGAGTAGTTTTATGAATAAGAAATACATAAGACAAGTAGTGTACATTGTCTATGTTTGACGAAATATTAAAAATAATTCAAAACATTCAGCCCCCCCCTGGAAGACTCCAGTCTTTCAGAAAGCGGAAGAGGGGCAACCTTGACAATGGGGCGAGTGTAATCTCCAAACTTAGTTCGCACTGTGACAACCCTGATTCTATTGTCCTTTCCTGGATGAGTTCTTATGATCCTGCCGAGGATCCATTTCGATGGTGGCAAATTTGTTTCCTTCAACAATACGATGTCATCTACTGCAAGGTTTGGCTGAGTATTTTCCCATATGCGTCGTTGTTGAAGTGACGTTAGGTACTCCTGATGCCATCGTTTCCAAAAACCCTGCATTTAAGTCTGTAGAAGATACCAATTATTATTAGGAGTTACATTTAAATTGGAATAATCACGTTGAGGAATAGCAATGTAAGGTTCCCGATCATGAAGTGTGATGGAGTTAGGGCGCTAGGTTCTGTGTCCGAGGTTTGCCACATTGGACGAGAGTTAAGAAGTGCTTCGATTTTTGTTAAAAGAGTATACATCTCTTCGTATGTCAAGATAGCATCTCCTATAACTCTTTTTATGTGTTGTTTTACAGACTTAACGCCTGCCTCCCATAGCCCGCCAAAATGGGGCGCTGAAGGTGGCAAAAACTTCCATGTAATGTTGTCTTTAGAAATGTGATCAAAAACCGCATTTTGGTGTTGTTGATTAAGAAGACACTTGTACATCTCATGGTTTTCCGCGACGCGCACAGAACCGGTCTAACACAAGCAGAAAAGCGTTCGATGTTAAATCACCCACTAGTTCAAGGTGAATTCCCTTTGTCACAAAGCAAACGAAAAGGGCTATGTATGCCTTAACAAACTTTGGATTTCTACCGCGAGAGAGTCTTAACGTAATTGGACCAGCATAGTCACATCCAACTTAACTAAATGGACGAGAAAAACGTATACGTTCGGCCGGAAGATTACCCATCAGTTGTCTTGATGATGTTTGGCGTTGTCGAAAACACGAAATGCATTTATGCACTATCCTGCGCAATAAGTTTCTACATCCAAGTATGTAATACTGTTGTTTAACTAATGCAAACATTAGCGTTACACCTGCATGCAGATAGTGATCGTGAGTGTATTGTACAATGAGTTCTGACATTCGATGTGATTTGCAAAGTATTATTGGGTGCTTTTCATTATATGACAGTTCAGATGCTTGTACGCGCCCGCTGACCCGAAGTAAACCATGAGAATCGAGAAACGGGGAGAGTGATACTAACTTGGATTTTTTTGAAAGTTTATGACCTTCTTCCAATGTCGCGATTTCCGATGGAAATAGGCACAATTGAGCACATTTTAAAAGTCTTATTTTAGCGTAAAAAAGTTCATTTGTGCTTAAGGCATTGGTTTTACGAGAAATTGTAGGCGATCGAATGTTGGAAATTAAATGATAAATATATGCAGTTATTCTATAACATTTACACCAACTTGACGAATTACATAAAATGGTTTCCAAAATATTTTCAATCTTTACTGTAGATATGAATACTTACGGTTTGTGTCTGCTTCTTTCCTCAAACTGTTCTGCTGAAAGATCCTTTATGCTGGGGTGTGATTCGGGCCACTGACCTTTCGGCTCCCAAAGCCATGAAGGCCCCTTCCACCACATCTCATTCGTAGATAAAAGAGATGGCGAAGTCCCTCGGGAGGCACAATCGGCTGGGTTACTGGGTGATCGAACGTGATTCCAAAGTTTCAGTGGTATCGCGGACAATATTTCTGAAGTTCGATTTCCAATAAACACTGACCATTTTTTTGGTGGCGCCGATAGCCGACTATAGATGAGTCGATCCAAGCGAGAACTTGAATTTCTTTCTCCTGTAGAGGCCAGCAATTTGTCGTCCACTTTCTTAAGTTGAAGCCTCCGGTTTTGAGAAGATTGACAGGTTCGACTTGAAGAGCTACTAACTCATCGACCGTATCAGCTCCGGTGATGACATCATCCACGTAGAAGTCGTTAAGGACAATTGGCGATGCTAGGGGATGTGATTCCATTGAGTTAATAGCTAATTCTTTAAGCGCACGAACTGCGAGAAATGGTGCAGACGCTGTACCATAGGTGCCCGTCAACAGTCTGTAATGTTTGACGGGATCTTAAGGAGTTTCGCGCCACAGTATTCTTTGATAATCGGAGTGAATGCCTGATATCCTGACTTGCCTATACATTTTCTCTATGTCTCCAGAGATTGTGTATCGATAACGTCGAAATCGGAGACAGGTAGAGAAAATGTCATGTTGTATTGTGGGCCCAACAAGAAGAGAATCGTTCAATGAAATTGAGTTATTGGCTTTTGCAGAGCCATCGAAAACGACCCTTATCTTAGTTGTGCTGCTATCTGCCTTAAACACCGCATGATGGGGTAGATAGTAGCATCTGTCGAATGGCTGGACAATTTCTTCAGGGGGTACTTCTTCCATGTGACCAAACGATATGTTTTCCTTCATGAAATCGCTGTATTGTTTACTTAAGGATGAATTAGACATAAATCTTCGTTCAACTGAATGAAGACGGCTTAGAGAGATACCAAATGAATTTCCGAAATTTAATTTCTGTTCGTTCTTGAAAGGAAGCTCTACCATGTAGCGGCCATCTGACAGTCGGATGTGGGTTTTTTTGAAGTTTTCTTCTGCTTGTTGTGCCTCTATCGAAAGTGAAGGTTCAGTGGATATCTCTTCCATACGCCAAAATCTCTCAAGATCAAACTCCTGAGAATAATCCAATTGAGTGCAAAAGGTTTCGACCCGCTCTAAAGTAGATGCTTTCGAATTCCCCGCTACAACTGATCCAAAGATAGTGGGAACCAAGTTGGGATTTCCGCTTATATGAGTGCTAGAGGGACCGGTTATGATACTACAGACCTTGTCTGCACCGATTAGAATATCAATAGGTCCAGTCTCATAGAAATGGGGATCAGCCAGCTCGAATGATGATTAGCAACTGATGTTAATGTTTTTAATTGGATAAGGTGGCAATGATGATGTCAGCTTTGATAAAACGTGACAGTTGACGTCGACAAAGTCAAGGTTGAAACGAGATATCAGCCTCAGAGATACTACTCCATTAGTACTGATGTAGAAGCGACTCCCATAACAGGAATCCGAGAGTATGTTCGGGATAGTCCCAAGCTTTGAACAGCTTGTTCCGTTATGAAGGAAACTTGGGAGCCCGTATCGAGAAGCAAACGAACATTTTGAAAGGATTGGTTCTTATCATATTATGTTTTGGCGACAGCAGTGGGAAGAATTGTTTGAGGGTGACGATTGAATTGATGAGAATGATTACTAATGACCGGTGAATCAGCTATTTGTGAAGGCGAAGATGAGGATGATGACGATACTGATGGCATGTTTGCAGAGATTATATTTGAATCGACACAATTTTGAGAAGAATTGGTTGCGTCTTGGTGAACCAGCGAATGATGTTTGGATTGGCATGCTTTACAACGAAAGCTTGACCGATATTTGTTGGATGTATGGCCTTGTCGTAGGCAATTGAAACATAGCGATTGGTCTCTAACAAAACTTCGACGAATGTCAATTGGTAGGCCTAAGAAGTGTTTACAGCTATACAAATTATGTTCTCCCTTACATTTGGGACAAATTTGTTTTGTTTCTGCGACATGTGTACGTATAACCCCTTGGGTCTTACCACGAGTTAAGGAGGGACGAGAGTGCGAATAACACGATTCTAAGCAGATGCATCGAGTTTGCATAAATTCAAGAAGATCAGTAATAGTAGAATCATTATCTGACCCTATATGCTATATCAAATTTCTGTAGCAATAAGTATATTAGCCAAGGATACCGGGTAGTAAAGTTTAACGCATGCAGACCTCTAATGACTTCGTCAGCACCATCGGTGATCTTTCGGAGTAGAAACACATTAGTTGAGTTGGTCGATGGCAAGGAAAGAAAAGATTGGACATACGATTGTATGATAAGATTGGTTCTATCATACCGCTGTTCCAATTTATCCCAGGCTTCCAAATAGTTACTTTCGGATATCGTTAAATGTTTTATGAGATTTGCGGCTTCTCCACTCACGAAGGATTTAAGATAGTGAAATTTTTTGGTTGATGTAAGAGACACATTGCAGTCAACAGAATCGGTAAATAAATCGCGAAATTCCGGCCAATCCTTGTAATCGCCCGAAAATGATTTAATGACGATCTTTGGTAAATTGACTGAAGACGATGACGAGTTATTTATTTTCTTGAGAAACATAGCCTGTTGGGTTGCTAATTTATCAGCAACGGATTCCTCAGATGGACTTAGCAATTTCTTTAGATCGATGAATGTTTTTAACGTCGAGTGAGCCAAAAAATATTTAGATTCATAAATCTCGAACTCTGGTTCTGGATCTTCAAACTCCCCTTCAGCTGCAAATTCATACAACTTATTTTGTAATCCAACAAACTCAGTCCACGCTTCTTCCAGTTTTAATAGACGAATTTCAAGCAACGAAAGCGCTGTACTGGTATTCACCGTCTCGGCAAATGTAGCACTTCGAGTTAAAATTCCCTTTGCACGACCACGTTTTGCTATCACGATATTCATGATTCACGTGCCTAACAGCACACGAGATAATTTACAAGAGAGAGCAAATAAAAAAAAAAACATATGAGAGGCTACAATCCGCTGTGCGGATCGTTGAATACCCTATCCCATCCCATCCTTAAAATTAATATCCTCAAAATATAGGCCTTATGGCGATGAAATACAGAAAATGACATTGTCACAATATATTCCTCAGACTGTTTATCAAAATCTTTTGTGGTTCGACAACAAACAACGTATTTCTATTGCTAATGCCTTGGGATGGGGTATACAAATGGTTTTTGTAAGAAAACGCCCCCAAAATGTGGGCGTAGGTGAAAATGATCTATAGACAAAATGTTTATATTACCATTGCGGAAGTATTTGCATCAAAAATTTTTTCGAAAGTTTTAAAATTTGGACAAAAAGCGTTTTTTACTAAAAACGCCCCCAAAAAGTGGGCGTGGCAAAAAACTTTGTATGGACGAAATATAGATATTAAGATTGTCTAAATATGCTGCTCAGTCACTTTTTTGAAATTCCTTACGGTTTGGCTTAAAACTACGTTTTTCTAAAAAGGGGGCGTGGCAGTGGGCGGATTTCAAAAATTTTTACACTTGTTCTGCTTCGTCGGCCAGAGAGTCTATATACCAAATTTGAACTCTCTAGCTCAAAATTTAAGGCCCAAAAATCGGTGACACACAGACGGACGGACGGACGGACGGACGGACGGACGGACAGACAGACATGGCTTAATCGACTCAGCTAGCGATTCTGAATCGATCCATATACTTTGAGGTATATGTATCGAAATTATTTCTCTATGTTACAAACTTAATGTCAAAACTAATATACCCCCCTATGGGATAGGGTATAAACATATGAGAGGCTACAATCCGCTATGCGGATCGTTGAATACCCTATCCCATCCCATCCTTTAAATTAATATCCTCAAAATATAGGCCTTATGGCGATGAAATACTGAAAATGACATTGTCACAATATATTGCTCAGACAGTTTCTCAAAATCTTGTGTGGTTCGACAAAAAACAACGTATTTCTATTGCTAATGCCTTGGGATGGGGTATACAAATGGTTTTTGTAAAAAAACGCCCCCAAAATGTGGGCGTAGGTGAAAATGATCTATGGACAAAATGTTTATATTACCATTGCGGAAGTATTTGCATCAAAAATTTTTTCGAAAGTTTTAAAATTTGGACAAAAAGCGTTTTTTACTAAAAACGCCCCCAAAAAGTGGGCGTGGCAAAAAACTTTGTTTGAACGAAATATAGATATTAGGATTGTCTAATTATGTTGCAAAGACACTTTTTTTAAATTCCTTACGGTTTGGCCAAAAAATAAGTTTTTCTAAAAAGGGGGCGTGGCAGTGGGCGGATTTCAAAAATTTTTACACTTGTTCTGCTTCGTCGGCCAGAGAGTCTATATACCAAATTTCAACACTCTAGCTCAAAATTTAAGGCCCAAAAATCGGTGACACACAGACGGACGGACGGACGGACGGACGGACGGACGGACGGACAGACAGACATGGCTTAATCGACTCAGCTAGCGATTCTGAATCGATCCATATACTTTGAGGTATATGTATCGAAATTATTTCTCTATGTTACAAACTTAATGTCAAAACTAATATACCCCCCTATGGGATAGGGTATAAACATATGAGAAGGCTACAATCCGCTGTGCGGATCGTTGAATACCCTATCCCATCCTATCCATAAAACTAAAATCCCCAAAAAAGTGGGCATGGCTAAAAACACGATGTGGATAAAATAGAAAAAATGATATAGTGACAACAAATTCTTCAGACTGCTTACAAAACAGTTTTACGGTTCTACAAAAGACAAGGTTTTCTCCTGCATATGTTATGGGGTTGGGTATAAAAATGGTTTTTTATATAAAAACGCCCCCAAAAAGTGGGCGTGGGTTAAAATGGTATATAGACGAAATGTTTATATTAATAATGTTAATGATTCTGCATCAACATTTTTTTCGAAAAATTTAAAATTTGACCGAAAACAGTTTTTTTATTGAAAACGCCCCCAAAAAGTGGGCGTGGTAAAAAACTTTATATAGACGAAATATAGATATTAATATTGTCTAAATATGCTGTTCAGAAACTTTTTTAAAATTCCTTACGGTTTGGCCAAAAACTGAGTTTTTCTTAAAAGGGGGCGTGGCAGTGGGCGGATTTAAAAAATTTTTACACTTGTTCTGTAGGCAGGGACGAGGATCCTATATACCAAATTTCATTATCCTAGCTCAAAATTTAAGGCCTAAAAATCGGTGACGTACAGACGGACGGACGGACGGACGGACAGACAGACATGGCTTAATCGACTCAGCTAGCGATTCTGAGTCGATCCATATACTTTGAGGTATATGTAGCAAAATTATTTCTCTATGTTACAAACTAAGTATCAAAACTAATATACCCCTATGGGATAGGGTATAAACATATGAGAAGGCTACAATCCGCTGTGCGGATCGTTGAATACCCTATCCCATCCTATCCATAAAACTAAAATCCCCAAAAAAAGGGGGCATGGCTAAAAACACGATGTGGATAAATAGAAAAAATGATATAGTGACAACAAATTCTTCAGACTGCTTACAAAACAATTTTACGGTTCTACAACAGACAAGGTTTTCTCCTGCATATGTTATGGGGTAGTGTATAAAAATGGTTTTTATATAAAAACGCCCCCAAAAAGTGGGCGTGGGTTAAAATGGAATATAGACGAAATGTTCATATTAATAATGTTAATGATTCTGCATCAAAACTTTTTTCGAAAAATTTAAAATTTGACCGAAAACAGTTTTTAATTGAAAACGAACCCAAAAAGTGGGCGTGGCAAAAAACTTTATATGGACGAAATATAGATATTAATATTGTCTAAATATGTTGTTCAGAAACTTTTTTAAAGTTCCTTACGGTTTGGTCAAAAACTGAGTTTTTCTTAAAAGGGGGCGTGGCAGTGGGCGGATTTCAAAAATTTTTACACTTGTTCTGTAGGCAGAGACGAGAATCCTATAAACCAAATTTCATTATCCTAGCTCAAAATTTAAGGCCTAAAAATCGGTGACGTACAGACGGACGGACAGACAGACATGGCTTAATCGACTCAGCTAGCGATTCTGAGTCGATCCATATACTTTGAGGTATATGTAGCAAAATTATTTCTCTATGTTACAAACTAAGTATCAAAACTAATATACCCTATGGGATAGGGTATAAACATATGAGAGGCTACAATCCGCTATGCGGATCGTTGAATACCCTATCCCATCCTATCCTTTAAATTAATATCCTCAAAATATAGGCCTTATGGCGATGATAAACAGAAAATGACATTGTCACAATATATTGCTCAGACAGTTTCTCAAAATCTTTTGTAGTTCGACAAAAAACAACGTATTTCTATTGCTAATGCCTTGGGATGGGGTATACAAATGGTTTTTGTAAGAAAACGCCCCCAAAATGTGGGCGTAGGTGAAAATGATCTGTAGACAAAATGTTTATATTACCATTGCGGAAGTATTTGCATCAAAATTTTTTTCGAAAGTTTTAAAATTTGGACAAAAAAAGTTTTTAACTAAAACCGCCCCCAAAAAGTGGGCGTCGTGAAAAACTTTGTATGGACGAAATGTAGATATTAGGATTGTCTAAATATGTTGCAAACACACTTTTTTGAAATTCCTTACGGTTTGGCTTAAAACTACGTTTTTTCTAAAAGGGGCGTGGCAGTGGGCGGATTTTAAAAATGTTTACACTTGTTCTGGTGACTCGGCCAAGGATCCTATATACCAAATTTCATTATCCTAGCTCAAAATATAAGGCCCAAAAATCGGTGACGAACAGACAGACGGACGGACGGACGGACAGACAGACATGGCTACTTCGACTCAGCTAGCGATTCTGAGTCGATCCATATACTTTGAGGTATATGTAGCTAAATTATTTCTCTATGTTACAAACTAAGTATCAAAACTAATATACCCCTATGGGATAGGGTATAAACATATGAGAAGGCTACAATCCACTGTGCGGATCGTTGAATACCCTATCCCATCCTATCTGTAAAACTAAAATTCCCAAAAAGTGGACATGGCTAAAAATACGATGTGGATAAAATAAAGAAAATGACATGGTGACAACAAATTCTTCAGACCGCTTATAAAAAACTTTTACGGTTCTACAAAAGACAAGGTTTTCTCCTGCATATGTTATGGGGTAGGGTATAAAAATGGTTTTTATACCCTATCCCATAGGGGTATATTAGTTTTGATACTTAGTTTGTAACATAGAGAAATAATTTTGCTACATATACCTCAAAGTATATGGATCGAATCAGAATCGCTAGCTGAGTCGATTAAGCCATGTCTGTCTGTCCGTCCGTCCGTCCGTCCGTCCGTCCGTCCGTCCGTCCGTCCGTCCGTCCGTCCGTCCGTCCGTCCGTCTGTACGTCACCGATTTTTAGGCCTTAAATTTTGAGCTAGGATAATGAAATTTGGTATATAGGATCCTCGTCTCTGCCTACATAACAAGTGTAAAAATTTTTGAAATCCGCCCACTGCCACGCCCCCTTTTAAGAAAAACTCAGTTTTTGACCAAACCGTAAGGAATTTTAAAAAAAGTTTCTGAACAACATATTTAGACAATATTAATATCTATATTTCGTCCATATAAAGTTTTTTGCCACGCCCACTTTCTGGGGGCGTTTTCAATAAAAAACTGTTTTCGGTCAAATTTTAAATTTTTCGAAAAAAATTTTTATGCAGAATCATTAACATTATTAATATGAACATTTCTTCTATATACCATTTTAACCCACGCCCACTTTTTGGGAGCGTTTTTATATAAAAACCATTTTTATACACTACCCCCATAACATATGCAAGAGAAAACCTTGTCTTTTGTAGAACCGTTAAAGTGTTTTGTAAGCAGTCTGAAGAATTTGTTGTCACTATATCATTTTTTCTATTTATCCACATCGTGTTTTTAGCCATGTCCCCTTTTTTGGGGATTTTAGTTTTATGGATAGGATGGGATAGGGTATTCAACGATCCGCACAGCGGATTGTAGCCTTCTCATATGTTTTTTATATAAAAACGCCCCCAAAAAGTGGGGGTGGGTTAAA